>JARQOC010000004.1:44200968-44213391 GCA_033576535.1 Allobates femoralis
CGGAGCTGCAAGCCTCCTGCTAGGGCAATGGATGTTTTACATGGCTAATTTTCGGTGAAACGTTTCCCTACCACTTTGACAGGTAATGTGCACTGATGTCCCATCTCTTCGACAGACCATTATTCCATCTTGACAGGCTATGGATACAACTTTCCTATCGTCCTTACTCGCTTAGGGTAACACTTTCCCATCATTCAAGCAGGTTATGGGCACGGACTGCCCATCCCCCTGACTGGCTGTAGGAAAACCTACCCCACTGCCCTGACAAGTTATGAGGACCACTTCACCTTTCTCCTGACATCCAGTGGGTACAACTACTAGTTAGTCTCTGGGCCACGCCTCTGGTGACCCCTGCTGGACTATTACCCTGTACAGCCGTCCTTAGTCCCAGACCACCCGCTTGAGGTCCGAGTCCAAGGGAGGCTGTGTCACCTGCTAATTGAGAGCTTTCAGGCTGTCATCAGCTCCTGACACCCCTGACTAGATGGACTAGACTAGACTAGAGTAGACTAAACTGCTATGTCTTCTGTCAGTTCACCAAGACCTGTCTTGTGGCTTCTGTCTGATCCAGCAGCCACTTGGTCAGAAGAGGGGGAACCATCGGCCTTCCGTGAGGTTCCTTGGGCTCCAGCACTCATGCTCCTGGTGACAGCGGCTATCGCTGCTGTAACCATGGGTAGTGCCCGCTTCCCCTTTACTCTCCGATCAAGTTGCAGGTCCAGGCAGACTAACTTGGCTTCCTGACATCGAGATGGTGGGTAATTTTTGCCCTGGGATCTAATCAGGTATCTCCACCTCACCTGTAACAGCCCCAATCTCCATCGCATATTACCCTGCCTGGAGCAGCTCAGAACTCAGCAGTTGGGCCTTACATAGGAGCACTACATTCATTGAGGCGGTCCTCACCTCAGCTGCTCTGTCTCTGCAGATTCCTACCCCCTGATCCTCTCTCCACAGGGTACCAGGTCACAGACACTGGCTGTTTAAGAACTGAGGCAGTCTCCCACCTCCCTTTCTCTTCCTCCACTGCCCCTACCTATTATCTCTGCAGGTGCTGTGTTGTGTGTAGTGTCAGAGTGTGGAGCCCACTGGGACGGGGTACTCGGTACCGGACCGGGTTGCCACTGGAGATGTCAAGGAGGGCCTGGTCCGGACCGTGTCCCGGGTTCCGCAAGTAAAAAGGGGTATTTACAAGGGACGAATGTCAGTGTGTGGTCAGGGTGACCATCGCTGCTGCAGAACCTCCAGGGATGATGTTAGGCAGCTTAGATGGGACTGCTCTCCGTAGTTAGAGGCTGATTCCCCGGGGCAGTGGTAGTTAGAGTCTTTGGTGGATATGATAATAAGGGATGGACAGTGGAGACGGGTTGAAGGAACACACACTCACGTTTCTGTAGTTTTCCAAAGCTTTACTACAGCCTCTCTCAGTTCTCCCAGGAACTGGACTCTTCCCAGTACTACCTCGTACTGAACTAACTCCAAACTAAACTAACTACTTCCTCTTGACCCGGACTATATAAGGGAGCTGGTTTAGCTCCCCCTAATGGCCCAGAGGTGCTAGTGTCAGTGTGTTGTGGGGAGGGAACCTGTGTGATGTTACTGTGGCACAGTGACCCCTGGGGTGCCACATTCCCACTTAGTTAAAGACAGTACTCTGGGACTGTGGAAAAAAACAAGTAAACAAACAGTTAACACAATAATATTTACAGAGACTTAAAAGAAAAAAGTATAAAAATCACTACATTTTGAAAAGAGTCAAAAAATTCAAAAAGCAGTCTTTCCGGGGGTTTAGACCATCACCTCCGGGCTGATAAAAATATACAAGAGAGTTCTTACCACAACCAGTCCGTGGTATATATGGTCCATTAGTAAACAAGAAAAGTTCAAAGTTCATACAGGATAGTCTTTGTAGGTACTGGTTTTTTTAACGTTACATTAACTATGTACATTTGTCCACGGGCGTTTCTGCTTAAGAGGCTTGGGTTCGCTACACCACCCCCAGGCACTTGCTTTCCCTAACTTAATGTGCATGGGGGTCAATCCAGTTCCTCCACCCTCTCGGACATGGTCTACCGGGTTCAATTTACATTTAAACAAACATATTTACAATTTACAGTTAATGCCATTTCAATCTTTGTACCTAGCCGCTTGGGTACTACGCTCTGATCTGCACACTGCTGGTGTACTTAGCATGATGGTGTGAGTGGACATGTACCTATTTGGGGATCTGACTGCAGGACTGGCAAGTTCACTAAGACCAGGAATTTGTTCTTCCTCTACGGGTTCTACTTCCAGTTCTTCAAGTCTTGGGTCTTCTTCTAGTAACACGGGTTCTGGTGTTGGTTCCATCATTGAAGGGAATGCAATCATTGGTACTACAACTGCTCCATAGTAATTTGGCCATGTTTTGGGGAAATCTCCTAGTACCATATGGAATACTTCTTCTTCTATGACAGGTTGGACCTGTACGGGTACTGTTACTTCAGGTGTCTTCAGGGTTTCAGGACACGGTTTCAGCTGATCTCGGGATACAATTGCTGAAGTTCTTCCTTCATCTTTACTTATTAGACACGTTTTAGCATTGTCTAGGTTAGATGGTAAGACTGTGTATGGAATGGTTTCCCACTGATTATCCAATTTGTTAGAGCGTCTCTTTCTCTTGAGAACTTGTTCACCGGGTTGTAATGGCGCTGCTCGAGCATGTTGGTTCAGGTTTTCTCTTGTCTTGCTCTAGCTTGCTGAAGATTTTTCTCTACACACTCTTGTACTTGAAAAACCAATGCAAAAACCGTATAAAATCACACAAAAGGCGCTCTGCTGTAAAAATAAATAACAAGTGCCGTGACACTTGCTATTTATTTTTACAGCAGAGCGCCTTTTGTGTGATTCTTATACGGTTTTTGCATTGGTTTTTCATGTTTTTGGTGGGATTGGTCGCAGTTCACACTGCTGCTTCCAATATGTGCAGACTCATATTTTTTGCCTTCACACTCTTGTACTTGATGATACTGTTGTTGACGTAGGGTATCCCAATCTGATTCTTCCACTTCTGCGTCTGGTTTTACGATTCCCATTTCTAATCAATTGGTAGCTTACCGGGTCTTGCACACATAAGGTAGGCTGGAGTGCAGTTTGTAGAACTCACTGGAACATGGTTGCATAAGTCTACCAAATCGGTTAATTTATCTGGCCACTGATTTCTTTCTGACTCTGGTAATGCCTTCAACAGGTCAATTATAATATGGTTCATCTTCTCTGCACAACCATTTGTTCAGGGATGGTACGTTGTTGTGCAGATCTTCTTACAGCCGTACATATTGCAGAATTCCTAGAAAATCTCTGATTCAAAAGGTGGACCCTAATCTGCAAGGACTTTTTCTGGGTAACCATGCGGTCTACAGAAATGTGTCTGGAATGCTTTTGCAGTTGTCTTCGCTGTTAAGTCTTTGACTGGTACCACCACTAAGAAGTGTGAGTAATGGTCCACGATGGTTAAGGCATAGACATAGCCTGACCGGCTTGGTGACAAGTTGATGTGGTCTAACGCAACTAGCTCGAGTGGTTGCTTAGTTATTATGGACTGGAGTGGAGCTTTCTGTGGATCTTTCCTTCTGAGGTTGCATGGGCCACATCTTCTGCACCAAAGTTCAATTGACCTTCTCATGCCAACCCAATAGAATCTCTCTCTCAGGAGTGCTTCTAACTTCTTCCATCCAAAATGACCTGCACCGTCGTGGTAGGCTTCTAAGACCATTCTGATGTCTTGCTTGGGTACGATTATCTGCCAGACCAGTTCATGTGTTTTGCGATTGGTATGCCTTCTGCAGAGCTTCCCTTGATACAGGAACAACTTGCCTCTCTCTTTCCAGAGTTGTTGGGTCTCAGCGGGGGCGTTCTGGTTAGGGTACGCACCTGGTTTTGTAAGCAGTTCTTTCACTAGCTTCACAGCTGGATCAGTATCTTGGGTGTCATCTCATCCATGGTGTGCTAACGGGTTGAGATTTGCCTTTTGTTCTCTTTGGTAGATGCCGGGTTGATAATCTTCTACCTTTGAACGATGAAAGGACGGTAGTTCAATCTCTTCCAACTCTTCCGGTTCCTCTTCCACGTCTCTCAGGTGTGGCATCCGAGATAAGGCATCTGCGTTCTCGTTCTTGCGGCCTGCCCTGTATTTGATGACAAAGTGGTAGTTAGACAGCCGGGCTATCCATCGCTGCTCCAAAGCACCTAATTTTGCTGAATCCAGGTGAGTCAACAGGTTATTATCCGTGTAGATGGTGAATTCTGCAGCTGCCAAGTAGTGCTTGAAATGTTCCTTTACAGCCCAAACTGCCAGTAGTTCTAACTTGAAGGAGCTGTAATTCTCGGGATTTCTTTCTGTAGGCCGGAGCTTCCTACTTGCAAAGGCAATAACTCTTTCTTTGCCTCCTTGCTTCTGTGACAGTACGGCTCCCAATCCCACGTTGCTGGCATCCGTGTACAGAATGAATGGTTGATGGTAATCAGGGTATGCCAGAATCTCTTCTCCCATCAGTGCACATTTCAGCTTGTTGAAGGAATCTTCCTTCTCTTCATTCCACTGGAAAAGTGGATTACGGGTCAAGGACTTTGACTGTCCTACCAGGATGTCTTGCAGGGGAGCTGCTAGCTTTGTGAATCCGCTGATAAATCTTCTATAATAGCCTACCAGGCCCAGGAATTGCCTCACTTCTTTCATGTTTGTAGGTCTTGGCCAATCCCTTACCACTGGGACTTTATCAGGATCCAGTGCTACTCCCTCTGAACTCACGACATGGCCCAGGTACTGTACCTTTGGTTTGAGAAGGTGGCATTTGGATGGCTTGATTTTCATGCCGTATCCGGATAAGGCTTTGAACACTTCTGCCAGGTCTTGTAGATGTTGCTCATACGTCTTGGAGTAGATATGACGTCATCTAGGTACAGGAGGACAGTTTTAAAGTTCTTATGTCCTAAGCAGCTCTCCATCAGGCCTTGGAAGGTACCGGGTGCGTTGCAGAGTCCGAACGGCATACAATTGAACTCACAGAGGCCCATCGGCGTAATAAACGCTGTCTTCTCCTTGTCGGCCTCGGCCACAGGAACCTGCCAGTACCCTCTAGTCAGATCAAGGGTGGAAAAGTAGTTAGCAGATTTTAATGCAGCTAATGACTCCTCAATCCTAGGTAATGGGTATGCGTCCTTATGTGTGATGCGGTTAATCTGCCGGTAATCTACGCACATTCTCATGGTCCTGTCCTTCTTTTTAACTACTACTAGAGGTGCTGCCCAGGCTCTACAACTGTCTCTTATTATCCCTGCAGATTTCATTTCTTTGAGCATGTCTTTGGTGGTTTGGTAGTGAACAGGTGGTAATGGTCTATACCTCTCTTTTATAGGCTGATGGTTACCTGTGGGTATAGTGTGCTCTACCCCTTTAATTTGACCAAAGTCTAACAGGTGTTTACTGAATATTTGCTCATATTCTTTCACTACCCGGTATACTCCATGCTTGTGATGGGGCGGTGTAGAACTGGTACCTACATTCAGCTTTTGGCACCAATCCTCCAGCTTTTCCCCTGAGCCATTGTCATCCGCCTGGCTTGACGGGTCCAAGGACTCGACGGCTGTGATGTTATTATTATCAACCGTGTACAATTTAGCCATGATAGCATACTTTGGTAATGTGATCTCATCCTCTCCGCAGTTTAATAAGCGTAATGGCACTCTTCCCCGGTGTACCTCAACCACTCCTCTAGCTGTGAGTATAGTGGGTCTACTGTCTGAGTACAAGGGTTCTACCAGGGCTTGATAGTCTCGCCCTTTGATGCCTATTGCGGCTCTACACCAGATCAACATTTCAGTTTTGGGAGGTATTACAATGGTTATTCGATCACTTACTCGTACACTGCCGATCTCACCTCCAGATATTTCTACATGTTGCTTCAACATCAGGGCTTTGATCTCTTTGTGCAGAAGCCTCTGTTGTCCGGTTCCGGCAGTCTCGGCGATTTGCTGCAAAACACTTATCACTTTGGAAAAACATTTCTCAATTGCATTAATTCTAGCAGCATCACTGGCTCACGTTCTCGCCGGTTAACATCTACGATTATAATACCCTGGTTCTGCAATTCTACCTTCCCAATCTGAATGATCATGGTCATTTCTCTGAACCCAACCTGTGGATTTAATTGTCCATTACTAGCCCATATGTCCATTGTTAAGTCAGTGGGAGCACTAGTAATGTCTGTATCAGCCCAGTACCTTTTGTATAGAACATGTGGAATTGATGTTACCTGGGACCCGGTATCCAGCAAGGGAATGCCATCCAACACGATAGGGATCACCGGACTGTCCTCCCACGAATCTGTCATACCAGGCTGAAGGACCTGTAGAGTTCATACCTGAGGAGCGGCCCGCCTGCCCAGGGAATCCTCGTTTAAAGCACACTCTCGGGCAAGGTGACCTGGTTTCTGGCAATGGCAGCAAATGGGCTGGGTCGTCCTCTTGTCGCTTGATATCTTCTGGGCCTCATCCATGGGACATCCTCTCTGCTGGTCGCCAACTCGATCTTGGGTGCAGGCTTGGAGTCTCGCAGCTCCTTGATGACTTTAGCTATTGAGATAACGGTGTCTGTCAGGGCATCTAGGTTTTGATTGAGGGCCTCATTTGAGATTGGTTCCCTTGTTTCAGTAGCAGTTGCTGACATGGCAGATGTCGCTGGCGCTGCTGGTTGCTGAGGTGCTGCTGCAGGGTCCCGGTATAGATTTTAGATCCCGGAGCTCTTCTAGCTGCTGCAGCTGAATGGCTCTGTCTTTCAACTCAGCAAATGTCATGTTAGGGTTTGAAGAAGTATCATACTGTCCTCTGTGGGAAGGGGATAGGAGGCCCTCTATGAATTGGTCGAGTAGCATTTTATCAGCTCCCGGGGCTAAAGCAGGTTCTGCTAGTTTAAGGGCTTTGAGTGCTTCCTGTAGATTTAAGGCATAGTCTCTGGAACTCTCTTTGGGTTTCTGGTGACATGCAAAGAACCTCATCTTAGCCCGGGTATCAGCAGTAGATTCACACGTTGCTTTTAGTCGAGCTACTAGATGCTCTACAGTGTCCTTTTCTGTGTCCAGCCAGGACGCAACCTCCCGCTGTGCATTGTCCGTTAATTGTCCAATAATCATTCCTACACATTGGGCTTCAGTAATGGGGTACATCACATAATAAGCTTTTATCTTTAGCAGAAAGTCATTAAGCGTATTAGGCTCACCGGAGTATTGGGGCAGCCACATTTCCCCTGGAGTATACGGCATTAGGAACGGCATGATAGCTGCTGCTCCTTGCGCCGCTGCACCGCCGGTGCTATCGCTTGATCCGGCGCTGCAGCTCCACCGGCTGCTCTGCCGTCGATTGGCGCATCTGGTTGTGACATCTTGTGCCCCCTTAGCTAACGTTCACCCTCCTGTCTTCCGCTTCCGTCCGATGTCCTTTGGAGGTTCCGCGGTGCACCAGGGATCTTCTTCCCCGCCAGATGTCGTCAGTACCAGGGAGGAAGCTGAGTTCGCGCCACTGCAGGGTACCGCCCCCTTTCTTTCCTGCGCGACGCGCGTTGTAAAATGGCGGATTTTTCTTTTCCGTCCACATCTAGGGAGGTTAGCCACAGTACCATGGGCTTTAAACTTCTTGATGACACTGCGCACGGTTGACACAGGAACATTCAGGTCTTTGGAGATGGACTTGTAGCCTTGAGATTGCTCATGCTTCCTCACAATTTGGTTTCTCAAGTCCTCAGACAGTTCTTTGGTCTTCTTTCTTTTCTCCATGCTCAATGTGGTACACACAAGGACACAGGACAGAGGTTGAGTCAACTTTAATCCATGTCAACTGGCTGCAAGTGTGATTTAGTTATTGCCAACACCTGTTAGGTGCCACAGGTAAGTTACAGGTGCTGTTAATTACACAAATTAGAGAAGCATCACATGATTTTTCTAACAGTGCCAATACTTTTGCCACCCCTTTTTTATGTTTGGTGTGGAATTATATCCAATTTGGCTTTAGGACAATTCTGTTTGTTTTTTTTCAATGAAGACAAATTAAATGAAGATAATAATACCAAAGTATTTGTGATTGCAATCATTTTCAGGAAGAAACTGAGTATTATCAGAATTGCAGGGTGTCAATACTTTTGGCCACAACTGCACATTGCCCACTGATCGGGGCCAGATGGTTCTGCCGGCATTTCCACTCAAAAGGCCAGCAGAAAAAGTCGAGGTCTCTGTCCTTCTCCAGAAGGGGAAAGTCCTTGACTCCGAGCTTGGCAGACTTGGACTCCTATTGGCGAGGGTAGGCTGCAGGATCCCAATGCAGACTAGGTCCAGGTGGTACACATGCTCTGCATGTTGCTCTGCAGCTTCACGCTCCGTGTGTTGCTCTGCATATGCCATGAGGGCCTTGTGGCGCACTGGTCTGCAGCCTAGAGACGGGGCGTGGCCACTTTAAAGAGTGCCTGTCAGACTGGGGAACAGGCAGGTGGTGCACTGCCCACAGCGGGGCTGAGAACAGGTGGAGGGTTGTACATTGCGTGGTTGAACATGGGCGACTGGCTCCTTGAGGGTTTCGACTCACCTAGTTTAACATTGTCCTCCACCCCCTCTGCCATACCAGCTGCAGCAAATTTTTAAAACGCACCCTGTATGTCTTTATCTAATTTTAATGCATTGTAAGTATATCTTGTTGCGTCCCTTACGACATTTTGGATTAATTTAATTAAAAAATGTTTGTTCTTCTCTGCCTATCGCTTCTTTTAGTTTTTGACAATGTCACGGTGTAGTGAGAATGCTGATGAGGGAATGGCAGTTATGGCCAGGGTGACCAAGGAAGACTAGTCTTGACCCTAGTCTAGGAACCCTGAATGGCCCTGAATGATCCCGAAAGTATCTCTGATGGTGAGATGGTATATCGTTGTAATAGAAAAATAATTTATTTGTCCTACTTGGAGACCATTAATATTAGCGGCTTTTTTCCACTATTGTTTCACATTTCAGCACAAAGAATTTTTTATTTGTTAATTTTATTGTCATTTTTAATTTTTTTACACACTGGCACTTTATATACTTATGCACTTTACAGTGATTATATCGATTACATTAGCACACATACAGGAATTTTATTGAAATTGATGTTTATGCTCTTTTTATGTGGCTGATAGACAGCTTGAACCTGTGGCAGCCCCGCGGGTGTCTTTTGTTGTAGAGAATTACCACTAGACCATCTTTGCTGTGCTAGTTCAGTGAGACGCGCACACATATCACTTTTTTCACTATTTTTCCACATTTCAGCACACAGATTTTTTATTTTTTTTTGCATATTGGCACTTTATATATTTATGCACTTTATAGTGATCATATTGATTATATTATAAATAAAACACTTACACATATACAGAGATTTTATTGATATTGATGTTAACAGTGTGCATGTCACGATAAGCAAAATATAGGATGGTTTCCTGGGGAACAATACGTATAGTTCAGGAATATATTCCTCTGTTCCCTTTTTAAAAAAAATACACCTATATGATATTTTATATATGAACAATGGAAATAAAATTATACTGTTGTATGAAAATATAATATTCCTCTTTCTTGTAAATAAATGGTGGGATTACAGGTCTCTTGCAACTATTGAGCACAATCATTGTAAATATACTTTGTTATATGTATAAAAATGTATTTTATCTGAGTATTCCAATAAAGTAAAACATTTTATATTCTAATTATTGGCTGAAAGACTCTTTTCATATATAGGTTTTTCTCAGATCGAGTTTAAGCCCTAAGTATTTCTTATTGGCCATAAATGGGTAATTTTTTTTTTTTATATTATTACAATGTTTATATTATTATTACTATTTCGTGAGAACGTATTTTCCCTAACACCTGGAGACTGCATAGTTTTCTTGGCAGCTACAGAGCTTTTTTTGGCAATATTTAGTGCCAATATGCTGTGATTATAGTTTAGAAAAATATCTGGTACCCAGGAGCTTTTGGCACCCTTCATCCGGTGCCATATTTGTCTGATGTAGATTGATATCTGATAAGCTGGCCACTCAGAGACAGCTACTATATTAGACAAATGATATATAATCAGAAAACCTGTTGACCTGTGGGCTATAAGGGGACGCCCCATTCACCACAGTGTAGATCCTAGGAAGGTTCTCAGTCTTTGTTGTTCTGCTTCTCACAGCTGATGTTTTTTCGGACTGATGCTCCCTTCCTATTGAAGAGTTTTTCCGGAATAGTGTGCACTGTAAGTAACTTTGCGATCTAGATTTCTGTGTAGTGTGTAATTTAGGTACTTTACCTTCGTGATTTCAATTATGCAAAAGAGTATGCAATATCACACTATTTCCTATTTTCTGTAATCATTTAGTAACTATTTCCTAACATCATATATGTCACCTTGTATGTGCATGTGTCAAATAAAGAGTTTTTGTACTTCTTTGCCCCAAATTACATAGTATGTGGAATTACTCCATTTTTCTTGTATGGACAAGTCCTCCAGGATGTCTAGGGACTTACCCCTCAAATGGGGGTCAGGTACCTTGCCCACTGATTCGGGGCCAGATGGTGCTGCCGGCATGTCCGCTCAAAGCAGAAAGGAGTCCAGGTCTCCGTCCTTCTCCAAAAGAGGAAAGTCCTCAACTCCGACCTTAGCAGGCTTGAACTCTGGTTGGCGAGGGTAGGCTGCGGGACCCTATTGCGGACTAGCTCCAGCTGGTACACATGCTCTGCATATTGCTGCATATGGCTGCCGCTGGCCAATCAGACGATAGGGGGACATCTGGACACAGGAAATGCATGAGGGACACCACTTCATGATTATGTAAGTAGATGAACAGTCAAGTTTTTTTATGAACAGTCAAGTTTTTCTGGTTGAAGCAACAAAAGTCGTCACTTCGCTTTCTCACTTTCCAGACAAAGCTGAACCACAATAAAATGTTGAAAAATTAAGTAATTCTTGAGTTATCACTCAATGGTTCTCATAAGTGTGAAAAATCTGATCTACAGCAGCAGGGGTATATTCTGGCCTGGAGGAGTATAATCCTAGGCCACTTTATTCTCGGTATATTATCAGAAAGCGGTTAATCTGGCCTGTTACACAGGATTGAGATTACAGCTGCTGCTCACTGTGGCCTCAGAGGTGACTGAAGCCACCCTGACATACCAGTAACTGGAGACGGCAGCTACTGGAAGAAACAAATTTAATTTTCTCCTGGTGGCCGCATTTTCAGTACGGTGGCCAAGCATCTTTGTAACACTATTAACTTGCAGCTTGAACCTCGTATCTGCAGGATAATAGCATATCGGGACATGGCAGGTTACATTTAAATGCCATCCCACTGTCAATGGTTCTTGTATTCATTGTCCCTCCTCTTTCCACCTTGTCATTATACTATGGGTAGCAAGTGACTGCAAGCATGAATATTGCATATGAGAGGTCATGTGATGACTGCTGTAACCAGCGAGCAGAGGTGAATTCTGGCAGTGAAATATTACACGCTTTAAGGGTTTTGGGATGCTACATTTCTTAATGTTAAAATTTTATACTACTAAAATAAATAAAGAATATAGTAATTCTTTTAAATTGTTAGAGAGCACAATACTTTATTAACATAAGGGATTTATCATGTAATCTAATAATTTATACATTGCTTTCATGTATATATGGCGCCCTGCATGTTCAGGCATCACAGAGCGGTATTGCACCAGTAAAAGAGGTGTAATTGCCCCAGCGTGAGTGGACTCTTAGGTTGGTGGGTGGGAAACCCATTCCCAGCACTCCCACATTAGCTGAGCAGTGGGAGGTTACCCGGAGGGGATATATTCACCCCCAAAGGGGAGATCAAGAGTGGTTAGTCGGAGGAGAGAGGAGTTAGGACAGCTGGAAAGAGTGTGGAACAGGGAAGGGTTACCCGGAAGTTTCAAGCCGATCCGGAGGAAGAAGAAGGGACCCTGAGGAGATCCTGAAAGAGGGGGCCCAAATGAGAAGTCGGGCCCTAGAGGAAAGGGAGATCCTCAGAATGGGCGACCATAATCCAGGGGAATCTCCAGCCCTCCACGGAACCGCCGGGCCCCAGGATCCGGCCAGAGTTCATCTTTGCAGTCGGCAACCGGCTCCTGTGGTCCGTATTCGTCACAGCACCCTGCGAAACGGAAGCGGTCAGCCTGCTTCCTCACCCTAAGGGAGAGGACCCCCAATACTACCTACACGGACCATTGGTATTGGCCCATCATAGGCGGGGACGAAAGGACACGGGTTAGTCAACTAAGGTACACCACGGGTTCCACCATACCACCTGGGATCCACTTGCAGCCACAGAGCTACCTGTTATTGTAACATCTGATGCTGGACTGTGAACTTTGTTTGATGCTATATAAA
>JARQOC010000004.1:44213491-44247920 GCA_033576535.1 Allobates femoralis
ATTTTATGACAGTTCTGGAGGAGGACCTCGTCTATGTATCCCACCACCATAGGAATGTTGTAGTATGGTGGAGGTACATAGACGATGTCTTCCTCCTGTGGAAAGGAACTAAAGAAGATTTAATAGAATTCCACCAATATCTTAACACTATAGATGAAACAATAAAATTCACACTAGTCCAATCTGAAAGTCAGATACAGTTTTTAGATGTGCTAGTAACTTTGGAGGAATGGGGTTTAAGTACGTCATTATATGTCAAACCCACAGACAAAAACAACATGTTGCACTTTGAAAGCAACCATCCGATGAAGATGAAACGGTCAATTCCTTACAGCCAAATGTTGAGAGTCAATAGAATTGAGACAACAGAGGAGGGGAAACAGATGTCCCTAGAAAAATTGGTTCAGAAATTTGAAAATAGAGGGTATCCAAAAAAGTTGTTGAGAACACAGATGGAACAAATGGATAGGAAGAGGAAGGATAGAGGTGAAATTGATAATCCTAAAAAAGAAAAAAGAGTCACGCTGGTAACCTCATATGGTGAGGAGAGTGAGGATGTAGCGGGGGTAATAAAAAAACATTGGCCAATATTGACAAAGTGTCTGCCTCAGGTTGAGGAATTTAAACTACCTCCCCGTATTGCATACAAGAGAAATGTGAACATTAAAAGTAAAATGGTACATTCAGATATAGGGAGCTTTAGGAAATCCACACAGCTGACCCTAATGAATACAAGACGAACAGGCTGTTACCCCTGTTTATCGTGCGTTAGACTGTTCCTATATGATTAAAGGTAATAGATTTGTACATCCAGTAACCAACAAAGAATTTAAGATCAATCACTTCTTGACTTGTGACAGCGATCACGTGATATATCTTCTGGAGTGCCCCTGTAGGTTTTGGTACGTGGGGGAGACAACGTTAGATGTCAAAACACGTATCAATAACCACAGGTACACTATACGGAAGAAGAATACAGAGTTACCAGTACCAAAGCACTTCACTGAAGTTGGACATAGTGAAAAACATTTAAAATTTAGGATCATTGACCAAGTACCACCACTGAGGAGAGGGGGCGACAGGGAGAGAAAACTCAAATTATTAGAACTTGAATGGATACATAGACTAGAGACCCTGAGACCCCAGGGACTGAATATAGACTTTAAGATAGGCCCTGTACTGTAATGGAAAGTATAACCTTGATAACTCATAAATAATGGTACTAGCTGAATGGAGGTATATATGTAGTCATTTTTAAGAGAAATAATGGATTTCTACTGCATATTTTAAATTCTTTTATATTTTGTATTCTAGATGAAACATGAAGTTGAGAGATTGAAGACTCATCCATCCATGTATAGGAACAAAAGGAGGGGGTAATATACATATTTTTTTTACCCAGGGACATGTGAGTAACCCACCAATCATAAATTTTTGAAAAATTACAAATGGCATTTTTGTGACCAATTAATAATTCTAGCCCCCAGTGATCGGTCCTGATCTATGTAAGGCAATTGTGCGGGTTATTCCGCACGGTGACCTAATAGAAGGAATGGGTATCGTATTGTACACGAACGGGTACTGTAGGGGGCAATATTATTGAAAAATACGGACACTATAGCCGGTTTATACAGTATGGGCAAACAAAGGCCCTTAGTAAAAATGGAGGACGGAGATCTAGATGTAGGTGTGGAGCGTCATAGGGCAGCGACGCTGCATGTATGATGTAAGCGCTGACCTGCCATTGGATGATGTACCACATGACCGCGCGTACAGCAGCGCGATTGGTAGGAGATAGCACTGAGACTGATTGGTGGACTACTGCGCATGCCCAGGGAACCCGGAAGACGCCGGTCTCCGGGATGTAACACATAATACATGTGATGGGTGAGTCTGATGATTAAGAACATATTAACTGTATTTAAAGCACCTGTAGGCACTTTAGACATTAATGTATATATGTTATACACTGTAACATTAAAGGGGTTGTCCGGGTTCGTGACATATCCTCAGTGTATATCCAGCCTGCCTAATGCTGACAATCACTCATGTACTTCCTGTCAGTATTCTTCACTGTTCCTGAGATAACAGTAATCTGCTTCTGAAGAGACCGACCAGGGGGTGTGTGCTGCCATGATAATGTTATCTGGAAGTGTCAGCCTACTCTACTCCAAGTCTGCCCTCCATAGACACAACCCCGCCCACTACAGCAACAGGCCCTCCCCATCCACATGATGAGCCCTCCACACATTACCAAATCCTCCCCCTACAGCATGGATCCCGGAGCAGAGAGCAGAGAGCAGACCTCCTCCCAGCCACACGTAAGGCGAGTGTGCAGAGCAGACAGGGCTCGGCTGCTGTTATCAGTGATTCCTTCCCTCAGTGTGGAGCGAGGACTGTGCCAGCCACTGATGGCTGCCTGGAAGCGTCTAATCTTCACAGGGGTTGGCAATCACACTGGCACACTGTAACAAAGTACTGCTGAGTGAAAGACAGTTCATGTCTTCACACAGGGGCAGACTTGGTGCAGTGTAACAGCAGCCTGTCCAATCAGTACCTGCAGAAGAATGAAGTGTTGGGGGTGTTTGTATGGAGTATACTGTGTATGATACTAAGGATTCTGATACTAAAAATATAGGGCTTGTCTGGGGTTGTTGAGGAGCCCTTCCTTCCTTCTATCCTTCCTTCCTGCTATCCTTCCTTCTATCCTTCCTTCCTTCTATCCTTCCTTCCTTCTATCCTTCCTTCTTTCCTTCCTTCCTATCCTTCCTTCCTTCCTATCCTTCCTTCCTTCCTATCCTTCCTTCTATCCTTCCTTCCTTCCGTGAACCTGTATCCTTCTTTCCATCCTTCCTTCCTTCCATCCTTCCGTGAACCTGTATCATTCCTTCCATCCTTCCATGAACCTGTATCCTTCTTTCCATCCTTCCGTGAACCTGTATCCCTCCTTCCGTGAAACTGTATCCTTGCATCCATCCTTCCTTCCATCCTTCCATGAACCTGTATCCTTCCTTCCATCCTTCCGTGAACATGTATCCTTCTTTCCATTCTTCCATGAACCTGTATCCTTCCTTCCATCCTTCCGTGAACCTGTATCCATCCTTCCTTCCTTCCTTCTATCCTTCCTTCTTTCCTTTCTTCATATCCTTCCTTCCTTCCTTCCTTCTATCCTTCCTTCCGTGAACCTGTATCCTTCCTTCCATCCTTCCTTCCATCCTTCCATCCTTCCGTGAACCTGTATCCTTCCTTCCATCCTTCCGTGAACCTGTATCCTTCCATCCATCCTTCCTTCTTTCCATCCCTCCGTGAACCTGTATTCTTCCTTCCATCCTTCCGTGAACCTGTATCCTTCTTTCCATCCTTCCGTGAACCTGTATCCTTCCTTCCATCATTCCTTCCGTGAAACTGTATCTTTGCATCCATCCTTCCATCCATCCTTCCGTGAACCTGTATCCTTCCTTCCATTATTCCGTCCTTCAGTGAACCTGTATCATTCCTTCCATCCTTCCATGAACCTGTATCCTTCTTTCCATCCTTCCGTGAACCTGTATCCTTCCTTCCATCCTTCCTTCCGTGAAACTGTATCCTTGCATCCATCCTTCCGTGAACATGTATCCTTCTTTCCATTCTTCCATGAACCTGTATCCTTCCTTCCATCCTTCCGTGAACCTGTATCCTTCCTTCCTTCCCTCCTTCCGTGAACCTGTATCCCTCCTTCCATCCTTCCGTGAACCTGTATCCTTCCATCCTTCCGTGAACCTGTATCCATCCTTCCTTCCTTCTATCCTTCCTTCTTTCCTTTCTTCGTATCCTTCCTTCCTTCCTTCCGTGAACCTGTATCCTTCCTTCCATCCTTCCTTCCTTCCTTCCATCCTTCCGTGAACCTGTATCCTTCCTTCCATCCTTCCGTGAACCTGTATCCTTCCATCCATCCTTCCTTCTTTCCATCCCTCCGTGAACCTGTATCCTTCCTTCCATCCTTCCGTGAACCTGTATCCTTCTTTCCATCCTTCCGTGAACCTGTATCCTTCCTTCCATCCTTCCTTCCGTGAAACTGTATCCTTGCATCCATCCTTCCATCCATCCTTCCGTGAACCTGTATCCTTCCTTTCATCCTTCCGTCCCTCCGTGATCCTGTATCCTTCCTTCCATTATTCCGTCCTTCCGTGAACCTGTATCATTCCTTCCATCCTTCCGTGAACCTGTATCCTTCTTTCCATCCTTCTGTGAACCTGTATCCTTCCTTCCATCCTTCCTTCCGTGAAACTGTATCCTTGCATCCATCCTTCCTTCCATCCTTCCGTGAACCTGTATCCTTCCTTCCATCCTTCTGTGAACCTGTATCCTGTTGTTCCGAGATTTATATGGTGTATTTGGTGGCTCAGTGGTTAGCACTGTATATGGTGGCTCAGTGGTTAGCACTGTATATGGTGGCTCAGTGGTTAGCACTGTGTATGGTGGCTCAGTGGTTAGCACTATATATGGTGGCTCAGTGGTTAGCACAGTATATGGTGGCTCAGTGGTTAGCACTGTATATGGTGGCTCAGTGGTTAGCACTGTATACGGTGGCTCAGTGGTTAGCACTGTATATGGTGGCTCAGTGGTTAGCACTGTATATGGTGGCTCAGTGGTTAGCACTGTATATGGTGGCTCAGTGGTTAGCACTGTATATGGTGGCTCAGTGGTTAGCACTGTATATGGTGGCTCAGTGGTTAGCACTGTATACGGTGGCTCAGTGGTTGGCACTGTATATGGTGGCTCAGTGGTTGGCACTGTATATGGTGGCTCAGTGGTTAGCACTGTATGGTGGCTCAGTGGTTAGCACTGTATGGTGGCTCAGTGGTTAGCACTGTATGGTGGCTCAGTGGTTAGCACTGTATACGGTGGCTCAGTGGTTAGCACTGTATACTGTGGCTCAGTGGTTAGCACTGTATATGGTGGCTCAGTGGTTAGCACTGTATATGATGTCTCAGTGTTTAGGTGGCTCAGTGGTTAGCACTGTATATGGTGGCTCAGTGGTTGGCACTGTATGGTGGCTCAGTGGTTAGCACTGTATATGGTGGCTCAGTGGTTAGCACTGTATATGGTGGCTCAGTGGTTAGCACTGTATACGGTGGCTCAGTGGTTAGCACTGTATATGGTGGCTCAGTGGTTAGCACTGTGTACGGTGGCTCAGTGGTTAGCATTGTATATGGTGGCTCAGTGGTTAGCACTGTATGTGATGGCTCAGTGGTTAGCACTGTATATGGTGGCTCAGTGGTTAGCACTGTATATGGTGGATCAGTGGTTAGCACTGTATATGGTGGCTCAGTGGTTAGCACTGTATATGGTGGCTCAGTGGTTAGCACTGTATATGGTGGCTCAGTGGTTAGCACTGTATATGGTGGCTCAGTGGTTAGCATTGTATATGGTGGATCAGTGGTTAGCACTGTATATGGTGGCTCAGTGGTTAGCACTGTATATGGTGGCTCAGTGGTTAGCACTGTATATGGTGGCTCAGTGGTTAGCACTGTATATGGTGGCTCAGTGGTTAGCACTGTATATGGTGGCTCAGTGGTTAGCACTGTATATGGTGGCTCAGTGGTTAGCACTGTATACGGTGGCTCAGTGGTTAGCACTGTGTATGGTGGCTCAGTGGTTAGCACTGTATATGGTGGCTCAGTGATTAGCACTGTATGGTGGCTCAGTGGTTAGCACTGTATACGGTGGCTCAGTGGTTAGCACTGTGTATGGTGGCTCAGTGGTTAGCACTGTATATGGTGGCTCAGTGATTAGCACTGTATGGTGGCTCAGTGGTTAGCACTGTATATGGTGGCTCAGTGGTTAGCACTGTATATGGTGGATCAATGGTTAGCACAGTATGGTGGCAAGGGATTTGAATCCCACGAGCTCCTTGGCCGCCAGCTGAGTCAATGAGCGGCACTGGATTCAAAGCTTTGAATCCCGCGCCGCTCAACTGTCACTGTTGACTGCGTCGATTGCTAAGCGGGATTGAAATCACGCACCCACAGCGCTCATTGGTCGGCACCGAAGAATAAGCGGTGTTGGCCCGTGATTTAAATCCCTCTGCGCTCATGTGTCGACGCCACAGAGACCCCTACAGCTTGCTCATGGTTGGATGAGTTTCTGGCTCTTCCCGAGGAGGCATTATCCACATCACTCAGAAGAGGGGACGGGCAGTCAGATGGCAGGAGAGGCGGGATGGACAGCGGGTGAGGCAGGACTAACCAAGCTGCAAGCGCGCCCATCGGACCGGAAACAGGTAATTATTATACAGAGCGGGAGATTTGTGTAAGTTATTTATTGTGTTTACGGGGCAGTCAGGGCATAATAGCCTCCTTGTTAGAAAGCAGCATAGTCCCTGATTAAAAAAGGAGCTTTTATTTTAATGCACAAAAATGGTGACGGTTCTCTTTAAAATAAAAATTAATATAGATTTTGATTGTCAGAATAAATGTTTGACTGTATGAACACTGCGGATCATGGAAATGGTGCAAGAGCGCAATTCTTTTTTGTTTCTTTAATTCTTCAATTATTCATACCGACACGTCATTGATACCATATAGTACTGACCCAAGACATCGTACCGACACCTCAGTGTTACCATATAGTACTGACCCAAGACATCGTACCGACACCTCAGTGTTACCATATAGTACTGACCCCAGACATCGTACCGACACCTCAGTGTTACCATATAGTACTGACCAAAGACATCATACTGACAACTCAGTGTTACCATATAGTACTGACCCCAGACATCACACCGACACCTCAGTGTTACCATATAGTACTGACCCCAGACATCATACCAACACCTCTGTGTTACCATATAGTACTGAACCCAGACATCATACCGACACCTCAGTGTTACCATATAGTACTGACCTCAGACATCATACCGACACCTCAGTGTTACCATATAGTACTGACCTCAGACATCATACCGACACCTCAGTGTTACCATATAGTACTGACCCCAGACATCATACCGACACCTCAGTGTTACCATATAGTACTGACCCGAGGCATCATACTGACACCTCAGTGTTACCATATAGTACTGACCTGAGGCATCATACAGACACGTCAGTGTTACCATATAGTACTGACCCGAGACATCATACTGACACCTCAGTGTTACCATATAGTACTGACTCCAGACATCATACCGACACCTCAGTGTTACCATATAGTACTGACCCCAGACATCATACCGACACCTCAGTGTTACCATATAGTACTGACATGAGACATCATACCGACACCTCAGTGTTACCATATATTGAACATGGTGAATGAAAAACCCAAGAAACAAAAGGTTTAATTGCAAATTACCTTTTTTTTGCAATTTCACCACACTTGGAATTTTGTTCCCATTTTCCTGTACACTATATGGTAACATACATGACGTGATTCACAAGAACAACTCGTCATGCAGAAAACAACAAGCCTCATATGTCTAAATTGACGGAAAAATAAAAAAGTTATGGAAGAAGGGGAGGGAAAAACGGAAAGCAGAAAATTGCCCGGAGGTGAAGGGAACAATACATAAATAAAGTGCAGCTTGTCTTTCCCAGCACTGGCAGAGGTGAATCGTCCATGTGCATTGCTACATATTACAGCTACAAACATTATAAAGTGATAGGATGCAGGATCACGGAAGGATGAAAGGAAGGATACAGGGTTAACGGAAGGATGGAAGGAAGGAAGGATGGATGGAAGGATACAAGTTCACGGAAGGATGGAAGGGATGATACAGGTTCACGGAAGGACGGAAGGAAAGATACAGGTTCACGGAAGGAAGGAAGGATACAGGTTCACGGAAGGATGGAAGGAATGATACAGGTTCACGGAAGGATGGAAGGAATAATACAGGTTCACGGAAGGATGAAAGGAAGGAAGAATACAGGTTCACGGAAGGATGGAAGGAAGGATACAGGTTCATGGAAGAATGGAAAGAAGGATACAGGTTCACAGAATGATGGAATGAAGGATACAGGTTTACGGAAGGAAGGATGGATTCAAGGATATAGTTTCACGGAAGAAAGGATGGAAGGAAGGATACAGATTCACAGAATGATGGAAAGAAGGATACAGGTTCACGGGAGGATGGAAGGAATGATACAGGTTCATGGAAGGAAGGAAGGAAGGATACAGGTTCACGGAAGGACGGAAGGATGGAAGGAAGGATACAGGTTCATGGAGGGAAGGAAGGATGGAAGGAAGGACACAGGTTCACGGAAGGATGGATGGAAGGATGGATGCAAGGATACAGTTTCACGGAAGGAATGATGGAAGGAAGGATACAGGTTCACGGAAGGATGGAAAGAAGGATACAGGTTCACGGAAGGATGGAAGGAAGGATACAGGTTCATGGAAGGATGGAAGGAAGGAAGAATACAGGTTCACGGAAGGATGGAAGGAAGGATACAGGTTCATGGAAGAATGGAAAGAAGGATACAGGTTCACAGAATGATGGAATGAAGGATACAGGTTTACGGAAGGAAGGATGGATTCAAGGATATAGTTTCACGGAAGGAAGGATGGAAGGAAGGATACAGATTCACGGAATGATGGAAAGAAGGATACAGGTTCACGGGAGGATGGAAGGAATGATACAGGTTCATGGAAGGATGGAAGGAAGGAAGGATACAGGTTCACGGAAGGACGGAAGGATGGAAGGAAGGATACAGGTTCATGGAAGGATGGAGGGAAGGAAGGATGGAAGGAAGGACACAGGTTCACGGAAGGATGGATGGAAGGATGGATGCAAGGATACAGTTTCACGGAAGGAATGATGGAAGGAAGGATACAGGTTCACGGAAGGATGGAAAGAAGGATACAGGTTCACGGAAGGATGGAAGGAAGGATACAGGTTCATGGAGGGATGGAAGGAAGGAAGAATACAGGTTCACGGAAGGATGGAAGGAAGGATACAGGTTCATGGAAGAATGGAAAGAAGGATACAGGTTCACAGAATGATGGAATGAAGGATACAGGTTTACGGAAGGAAGGATGGATTCAAGGATATAGTTTCACGGAAGGAAGGATGGAAGGAAGGATACAGATTCACGGAATGATGGAAAGAAGGATACAGGTTCACGGGAGGATGGAAGGAATGATACAGGTTCATGGAAGGACGGAAGGATGGAAGGAAGGAAGGATACAGGTTCACGGAAGGAAGGATACAGGTTCATGGAAGGATGGAGGGAAGGAAGGATGGAAGGAAGGACACAGGTTCACGGAAGGATGGATGGAAGGATGGATGCAAGGATACAGTTTCACGGAAGGAATGATGGAAGGAAGGATACAGGTTCACGGAAGGATGGAAAGAAGGATACAGGTTCATGGAAGGAAGGATACAGGTTCACAGAGGGATGGAAAGAAGGAAGGATGGATGGAAGGATACAGGTTCACGGAAGGATGGAAGGAAGGATACAGGTTCACGGAAGGATGGAAGGAAGGAAGGATACAGGTTCACGGAAGGATAGAAGGAAGGATAGGAAGGAAGGAAGGATGGAAGGATAGGAAGGAAAGAAGGAAGGATAGAAGGAAGGAAGGATAGGAAGGAAGGAAGGATAGGAAGGAAGGATAGAAGGAAGGATAGGAAGGAAGGAAGGATAGGAAGGAAGGATAGAAGGAAGGAAGGATAGAAGGAAGGATAGCAGGAAGGAAGGATAGAAGGAAGGAAGGGCTCCTCAACAACCCCAGACAAGCCCTATATTTTTAGTATCAGAATCCTTAGTATCATACACAGTATACTCCATACAAACACCCCCAACACTTCATTCTTCTGCAGGTACTGATTGGACAGGCTGCTGTTACACTGCACCAAGTCTGCCCCTGTGTGAAGACATGAACTGTCTTTCACTCAGCAGTACTTTGTTACAGTGTGCCAGTGTGATTGCCAACCCTGTGAAGATTAGACGCTTCCAGGCAGCCATCAGTGGCTGGCACAGTCCTCGCTCCACACTGAGGGAAGGAATCACTGATAACAGCAGCCGAGCCCTGTCTGCTCTGCACACTCGCCTTACGTGTGGCTGGGAGGAGGTCTGCTCTCTGCTCTCTGCTCCGGGATCCATGCTGTAGGGGGAGGATTTGGTAATGTGTGGAGGGCTCATCATGTGGATGGGGAGGGCCTGTTGCTGTAGTGGGCGGGGTTGTGTCTATGGAGGGCAGACTTGGAGTAGAGTAGGCTGACACTTCCAGATAACATTATCATGGCAGCACACACCCCCTGGTCGGTCTCTTCAGAAGCAGATTACTGTTATCTCAGGAACAGTGAAGAATACTGACAGGAAGTACATGAGTGATTGTCAGCATTAGGCAGGCTGGATATACACTGAGGATATGTCACGAACCCGGACAACCCCTTTAAGATTAATTAAGCACAAGGCACTTTATATTAATGAATGAGATGAAAAATTCCTAATAGCTGATGGCAATAATATTAGGTTGTAAACCACTGTAAAAGGCACTTTTTTGATAATTGACTGTAATAACACCAAATGACTGGCACACTATATAAACCTGTCACAATGTATGAGCTGTACACTGCTGGAAGAAGGTTCTTCTGAACCGAAACGTTCAGTATACATGGGCCAATAAAGTAAGGCAAGACGTGCTATGAGGAGTGCTGTC
Source organism: Allobates femoralis (assembly GCA_033576535.1). Lineage (NCBI taxonomy): Eukaryota > Metazoa > Chordata > Amphibia > Anura > Aromobatidae > Allobates > Allobates femoralis. The sequence goes on from JARQOC010000004.1 coordinate 44,224,136, forward strand.
TGATTTTTGGTAACTATGTTTATAATAGGGCGCACCGCGGTCTGAATGCTCTCATTGATTCCTATATGTGAGCCGTAAGCAGGCGTATGCCTGCTGACAGATCACACACTCCCGCCCCGCACCTTGGACGCAACATCTCGCGTCCATAGTGCGGGCGGGAGAGTGTGATCTGTAAGCAGGCATACGCCTGCTTACGGCTCACATATAGGAATCAATGAGAGCATTCACACCACGGCCGTGGTCTGCATGCTGATACTTGCAGATGCATCTGCAAAACGCTGCAGATGCATCTGCAAGTGTGAAGCCAGCCTAACAGTGTGCTGCCTAGATACCCACAGTTTACCCTTGATACCAGCTCCCGGCGCTTGCTGAGAGGTGCTGAGAGCTGGCTTCTCGCTCGTCTCCCGGTGTCACACGCAGCGATGCTGCGTGTCCACCGGGCGACCATCTCCAAGTTTTCGGTCCAGTCCGAAAACCTGGCGACAATTAACCAGCGATTTATCACTGGTTGATGTGCCCTGTCACACACGTCAATATCGCTGCAACGTCATGTGCAGCAGCAATATTGCAAGCGATATTGACATGGAAAAATAAAAACGTTACGGCTCTTGGAAAAAGGTGAGAAAACAATACAGAAGAGCAAAAATGTAACTGCAATGCATCATAAAAATAATTTAAATTATTAAACTAATATTATGTATTAATTATTTTAATAATTTAAATTAAAAATAATTATTAATAATAATTAAATTAAACATTTTATTAATAATAATTTAATTTAACAATAATTTAAATAAATAATAATCATAATTATTATTAAATTTAAAAAATTATTAATAATAATTTAAATTAAAAATAATGTAAATTGTTTCAATAATATTATTTAATCATTATTTAAATAATTTAAATTAAAAATCATAAATAATAATAAATTAAAAATGTAATTAATAATTTAAATGAAAAATAATTTAAATTGTTTCAATAATATTATTTAAATAATTTAAATTAAAAATAATAAATTATAATAATTAAGTTTACATTTTAATTAATAATAATTTAAATTAAAAATAATTGAAATTGTTTAAATAATATTATTTAATAATTTTTTTTAATCATTTAAATTAAAAATAATTAATCATAATCATTAAATTAAAATTTTAATGAATAATAATTTAAATTACAAATAATTTAAAATGTTTAAATAATATTATTTAATAATTATTTAAATAATTGAAATAAAAAATAATTAATTATAATAATAATAGTAATAAATTAAAATGTTAATTAATAATTATTTAAATTAAAAATAATTAGAATTGTTTAATATTATTATTTAATTATTTAAATCATTTAAATTAAAAATAATTACATTTTTAATGAATAATAATTTAAATAAAAAAATAATTTAAATTGTTTAAATAATATTATTTAATCATTGAAATTAAAAATAATTAATAATTAAATTAAAAATGTAATTAATAATTGAAATAAAAAAAAATTAATTGTTTAAATAATATAATTTAATAATTATATAAATAATTGAGATAAAAATAATTAATAATATTATTATTATTATTATTATTATTATTATTATTATTATTATTTTCCTGGAGGTTTTGGAAGGAAACCTCCAGTTGAAAATGTAGAATAAAAGAAGCAAATATTGTAGATATTACACATTTGTGGTTCTGCATTAGTATAATACCAAATCTATACAACCCCCCACCAAAGTCATAAATAATCCCATAATACAGTATGACAGTATGATTTAGGCGCTGTACGGTGCATGACGCCATTTTTGGGGGTTATATAGGTTTTGTATTATAGTAATGCAGAACTGTGATATTTATAAAATTTACAATATTTTTTTCTTTTTTCCTATATTTTTCAACTTGAGTTTTTTTTCCAAAAAAAATAAAAAAAACAACAAAAACTATAATATTTATTCAGTTTAATCCACCTGTAAAGCAGTGTTAGTATTAGTTGTTCTCCACACAAGTCAGCCCTATTATTAGTTCACAATTACAGTAGAGAAATCCCATCAGCCTGCAATTCCTAATTAAAAGCAGCTCTGTCCTGTTTGCGCATGCGCAGAACACTCGCTGAAGCCGTTTCTAGTAAAGGCAAGAGAACTGACGTCATGGGGTCAGAATAGCTCTCTGCCAGAAGCCACGCCTCTGCTCGTCAGCTATTGGTCCACTGAAGAGGTTGTGGAAGCGCTGGGCGCTTTCTGATTGGCTGAGACGCGTCTGCCGGTGGCCTGTTTGTTGATGCCAGTAGTGGAGGAGGAGGAGACCGGGCAGGGAAGTCCGGAGACACCGAGGACTCCCGGGAGACACCGGGGAATGGGCCGGGAGCCGGTGAGTGCACACAGCCCGGCCAGGCTCATATTACAGGGGCTTCTATATGGACACGTGATTAACCCTTCATCACCAGGGTTTGGCTTACAGTTTTTTTTTTATCCAAGAACCAGACGTTTTCCCCTATCTCCCCTGTGTTTCCCATATGAGGCCGCTGTGTGGATTTGGGCAGTGAGTCGTCATTGCTCATTTTATCATATAATGAACTGAAACCCCCCACGATTGGTCAGTTATTGTTTGAGGTTTTATTTGTGGTTGTTTTAGCGTTTATTAATATGACAATGTGACACCCATCGTGGCCGGGGGTACTCGGGCCACTCACTTCTGTGGGAGGTCACAGTGGCAGTGACTCGGCTCCGTGGCCCCGGGCGTGCAGTGAAGGGGAAGGTTCGTGACGCCACCTGTGGTTCCTCTGGTGAGCGGCGCTCCTGTGGTATGACCGCTGGGGCAGACGGTAGTGCAGCAGAGATGGTATAACTCCCCACAGGTGGAGCAGGGCCCCAGGGATGATGAGAGCAGTCTATAGCCAGGACGGGGCTCTAGTGATGTAGCTTGTGTGCAGGGCGCAAAAGAAGCGGACACAAGACCGCTTGTGAAGTCCTTTACCTTTTTACTTGCCGATCAGGCAGGGTGCTGTGCTCCTCCAAAGTGCAGCCAGGCTAGTCCCCGGGAGATCAGAATCGCACCACCGAGACAACGTTCACAGCCTTCCCTGGTTGCTTCGCTGTATACTGTCCCTCATTCCCAGCGCCTTCATGGACAGGGTCCCAGGCTGATGGCTACGGGCCTTGTCAGGCAACGGAACACTTGGCCCTTGGTCCTAGGTACAGCCACCGTCCTGGCGAATATCTACGGTTTGTGGCCACTACTCATGCAGTAGCAATGGCCTCCATTTTCTCTGGTTGAGGCATGCAGCACTCCTACCAGATCGGGGCCAGATCCCCCAGGCAACCTGTACCTTTGCCCAACTCAGGTAAGGGCACACAGGTGGATCTCCCACCCCCGTGTCCTCTAGGATAATCTCTGTCCGCTCCGGATGCCTTCCTCCTCTCGTCTCTCCTTCACTCTCTACTCCTAACTCCTCGCTAACTCCTGCCAGGAGATGGGGTCTTCCTCTAGAGGACCGCCCGAATCCCCAGCCTGGAATCGGGATGGTGTTGTGTGCAATTCTATGTGTCTGAGGTTCACAGTCCCACTCCCCTGGGAACGGTGACACCACACCAGTGGAGTAGGTGCAGCATCACTGTGGTGACCCATCCGCAGGGGGCGCCACACTAATGATGACCTGGAAATTCTCCCAGACAATACAATTGAGATACATATGAAAAGGTGCATACATGGACAAGTACAATAAACATGAGCAATACAAGGCACACACAAGTGTGGATATATATATGTGTATAATATATATAATTTTTTTAGCTAGACGTTTTTTATATTTTCTATGTTATATTTACCATATTTTTCTGACCACAAGACGCACTTTTTCCCCTCCAAATTCTGGAGTAAAGTGTGGGGTGCGTCTTATGGTCCGAATGTACTGTTGCTGGCTGTGGGGAGGGGGGAGTAGGAGCACGACGGAGGCAGGAGAATGTCCCCGCTGCTGGATCCAGCACTGGAGAAACCACGTGGTGTCGATACTTAGAGTGGAGGAATATTCCTTAGCTGCTCCCCGCCCACCTGTCCGTACAGAGCGGGTGCAGATAATGACTATTCCTCCTCTCGGAGGAACCACGTGGTTTCCCCAGCACTGGATCCAGCAGTGGTGGGGAGAGCAGGGATCACTGCAGACATGTCAGCATACCTCTGGAGCACAGCGTATGCTCACATTAACTGCTTTCACTGTCATCCTGCAGCCGATCTACCATATAACACTTCATTTGAAATTGCAGGACCTGTGATGAGGTAATGAAGTGGGTGGGCTGGAGCATCACATGTAATGAAGGAGTGCTGTCATGTGATGCTCCAGCCCACCCACTTCATTACCTCATCACAGGTCCTGCAAATTCAGATGAAGTGTAATGGTGGGTTTACACATTGCGATATCGGCGTCCAATTTCAATAAAAGTCACGTGGTTCAATCGTTGGACCCGATATCGTTCCTGCGTTGTATGGTGTGAACGTCCAATACGATGCAGGAACGATGTCAATGCGATATCGGGGATTGAATGAGCGTGCTATTCAATGCCCCGATATTGAATGGAGATTGGAGCCGGGTCGTGCTGTGTGACACCCCAACTACGATGTGAAGTTCAACGTCACCCATTCACTCCCATATTAAATGGTCGTTCCTGGGTTGGGGGGCGTAGACATCACACGGACGTTGTATTCCTAAATCGCAACGTGTAAACCTCCGATGCGATGCGGGAGAAACGTGCACTAAATGCGCGTTCCCGCGCCATTGAATTGCGATATCGCAACGATATTGAAACGTGTAAACCCACCCTTAGAGATCGGCTGCAGGATGACAGTGACAGCAGGTAATGTAAGTGTAAAAGCCCAGAATAAATTGTAATTGTTAATAAAGTACTGTACTTATAGCCTTGCTACCACTGCTGTGGTGAACTATAACTCCCAGCATGAAAAAGGATCTGCAGGACATGCTGGGAGTTATAGTTCTCCCTTGATATTAATTGCACCTACGAGATCTTAAAGCAGTACTCCAGTGTTTTCTCTTCACTAGTGTGGTGCTTTAAATGTAAGTATAAGAATCAGGGGAGATGGCATACATATAAAGCGCCACTCTAGTGCTGAAGAAAAAACACTGGAGTGCTGCTTTAAGATCTCGTAGGTGTAATTCATATTAAGGGAGAACTATAACTCCCAGCATGTCCTGGATCCTTAGGCATACTGGGAGTTATAGTCCTCCCTTGATATGAATTGCATCTATGAGATCTTCAAGCAGCACTCCAGTGTTTTTTCTTCAGCACTAGAGTGTCGCTTTAAATATAAGCCCCTTCCCCTGGTTCTTATATTCACCTTCTTACATTTTTATACTGTACTTTACCAACACCACTCAGTCCCGCGGCGCCATCTCACCCTTTTACCACATTTTATGCTTAAAATCTCTTTTTTTCCCTTCAAAAACATGGGGGCGTCTTATAGTCCGAAATATATGGTATATGTTTTTGTTAACATATATATCTAATATATAAAGCTGATGTGTGTATGTATTGTGGTTGTGTGTGTGTGTGTGTGTGTGTATGTCTGGGATTGGCATCTACACCGTCGCAACTACAGACACAAAATTTTGCACAGTCACACGTCTGGACCCCGGGAGCGTCATAGGCTATGCTTTGAGGCGAAATTTTAACCCTGCGCATTCCAGTTCACCAAACAATTTTGCCCCTAAACTACATAATGGGGAAAAAGTGACAGTTACCAGTTGACAGTTGTGAATGAGAGGGGCTTAATGATAGCGCCAAAGACTAACAGCATATACCAGCATATAGTCACTAAGGTGGACCCAGACGTGGAATATTCACCACGCACAGAGACATGTATACACACCACACGCACACAAAGAGTAACAGCAAGTGTATAGTCGCTAAGGTGCAGCCCCAACATTGGATACTCACCACGACCCGAACACACACACACACCACAAAGAGGCACCCCAGACACACACACCCCGCCCCACGGGCTCTCACACAACCCTATAGCAACACATGCACTCACCCCACTGGGAAACACACCCTAGGGACACACACACCACACAGACAGACACAGATGTGCACAAATCACCTCACACAACTCGCCTCATACTGTGCTATCTTTATTTTCCAAACATAACATCTGAATAAAAACAGCCAATGTGCAACACATGTGCCATATAGGGAATTAAGGCAGATGTCAGTCACATGAGCTGTTTATTATGTGTATTGTTGAGGTAACATATACTACCCGCCCAGGGGAGGGTTTTATGTTGGCTGGAGATTTATTAGGCTGCCTAAGCAATCAATCACAGCTCAGCTTCTATTTCCTACAGGTCGTTAATATGACATATTCATTCATAGACATTTTTTATATTAGTTTTATATATTTTAGTATCTTTAAAGATATTTTCTTTTTTTTTTTTCAATTTTCTTTAGCTTCAAATTGTTATATATTTTAATATAATTTTTATATCTTGTATTATGTTTCAGTAAAATAATGAAATATTTATTTTTTAAATTTAATATTGAATAACATTTTCTTCTTTTGATTTTATTATTGTATTAGTTTTTCCCTATGGAATATACTTTCGATATCGCAGTATATAGGAAAATTACAGAGCTTCATGGAAGCACCAAGATGGCTGCGTCAGTGGCGGACGGTCACCCGGTCCCCTGCTGCCATTGGACAACCCATCGGCTCACACCATCTTACTGAGGGTGGAGGGGAGCAATGAGCAGCGGAACAAATGCATAATGTAATCTGGACATTTAGAGGTGTTTTTTTCGGTTTTAAAAATCCCAGTCCCCCAGCTGTAGTTTGAAAAAAAACAACAAAAACTATCTTTTGTCCCCCTCTCCGGGTCCAGCGCTGAGTCTGGCGATGCTGCCCCTATGTCTTTGGGTCGTGCTGTCACCTTGGGGCGGAGCGGCTCAGCTCACTGATCGGCTGCAGCGCTGTCATCATCACGTCAGCGCTGCAGACAATAGCAGAGACTCAGCAATGGACCTGGGAAGGGGGAGGAAGGTGCAATTTTTTTTCCCGTGTATTCTTTAAAACAAACTTCAGCCGGAGGATAGGAGTTTTTATGAAATCGAAAACTTTTATATGCCGTTGATGTCAAAGATGTGACACCTTGATTTTACTGGATAAACAGCAGCCATCTTTGTTAGTTCTTTTCACTGCTGTTAGCAGCCGGTGCCGGCTGTATAACGGCTCCTACCGGGGGGTGGTGCAGGCTCAGCTCCTGAACCCGCTCAGTATGCCACAACTGACATAGGACGTGACATCCCCGGTGGAGACTGAGGCTGATCTGCAATGTTCTGCCTCTTGATAAGTAAGGACCTTTTTAGTTGGGGCCTTAGTTGTGTTCCACCCTTTTGATCCACTGACAACAATGAAGGGGTCCTGGTACTCATAAAATGGACATCTTTCTTTATACAGATTTACACAAAGCACCCACTGACCTTGTGGAGACCAGTGGAGGATAACACTGCGGGCACCAATTAAAGCACTCAAACACAGTGAAACCCAAGGTGCATTGCTCCCTAGAATTTGAATATGCAGATGAAGTCCATGGAGCCTCGGTTAAGAGTCTACAACATGGACACCAGCCAGTTATCCCACCAGGGAAGGACCTAGCCCAGGGTATTAGTAGCTCTTAAGTCACTATCCAGCCCTTGCGAGCTTGAAGATATGGCCAGGGGTTTACCATGGACTAGTACCCAAACCACAGACAGCTGTTTCGGGGTTGTTGCCCCTCATCAGTGTGGCGCAGGATTCTGGCTGGGTGGGAGCAATGCTTGATAGACAGACATCACAAAGCACCCACTGACCTTGTGTTAACTGTGGAGGATAACACTCGCACCGATTAAAGCACAAGGTCAGTGGGTGCTTTGTGATGTCTGTCTATCAAGCATTGCTCCCACCCAGCCAGAATCCTGCGCCACACTGATGAGGGCAACAACCCCGAAACAGCTGTCTGTGGTTGATATCTAGTCCATGGTAAACCCCTGGCTATATCTTCAAGCTCGCAAGGGCTGGATAGTGACTTAAGGGCTACTAATACCCTGGGCTAGGTCCTTCCCTGGTGGGATAACTGGCTGGTGTCCATGTTGTAGACTCTTAACCGAGGCTCCATGGACTTCATCTGTTTATACAGATTAGTAGATCTGATGACCCTTGTTGCATCTATCGCTTTACTGGTGCATCTCACTTGGAGATCAGCATCACTAGTGTCTAACAGCCGCTTGTCCCTGTCAGCCCCTTATCCCCGTCGCCCACTTATCATTCCCCCCCATTTTATATAAACATTTCTGGTAGACTGATTGGATCTGTATAGTTTGTGTTCGGAGTCGGAGGAGACAGCCGCTTGTCTGGGGCTTGGGGTCATGTGAGCATTGTGGAGGACCAGCGCCCAAATGACTTGAAACCCATGTTCACATTGCATGGAATAGTTAAGTGATTACAAACCGCTATTGTGCAGTGGGTGACGGCCCCGTAGAAGCAGTACTGGCGGACATGATGCTCATCATCTTACTCATCATTGACTGACTTTTCCCCTTTTCTTGTCAGGTGTAAAGAAAAGTAAAAAGAGATGGCCACGTTCACCTGCAGCGTCGTCCTGACTTCTCTCAGATCCCGGTAAGGAGCTGATCATATTCACAGAGGCAGGAGAGGAGCTGTCACCATCTGCTTTTATTATCGACCCATCAGGGGAATCTGCCCACAGACCACCAGGGCTTTCTGCTGGTTTTCTCATTTTGTTTCCGCTTATTTCATGTTCTCGTTGTTTCTCTTTGTCTTTTACTTGTATCTGTTACTTTGTCACTGTTTGTATGTGTCAACTTGCTTTATGTTGTGTTCTTTACCTTTATGCCCTCATTTGGCTTCTTACAGTCTGTTTTCTTAGCCTCTCTGGTAAACTCCCTTCTTAGCCCTGGCTGTGGCCTTGCTTGTGGCTTTGCTTCCGTGGCTTTCGGGCTTTGCACCGTGGCTTTCGGGCTTGCCCTGGCTTCGGCTTCGCACGCCGGCTTGCCCTGGCATGTGGGCTTTCGGGCTTGCCCTGGCCACGGCTTTTCCGGCGGCTTGCCCTGGCCATCGGGCTTGTCCGGGGGCTTGCCCTGGCCACGGCTTTCGGGCTTGCCCTGGCCACGGCTTTCGGGCTTGTGCCACGGCTTTCGGGCTTGCCCTGGCCACGGCTTTTGGGATTGCCACTGGCTGTGGCGCATTCCCGCTCTCGACATTCCTCTTCTTTCTCCTGGTCTGGTGCTCTCCCTCTTACATTCCCCCCTCTCAGCTCTGAAGCTCTCCCTCTCGTGCCCCATCACAGTGAGCGAATGGTTTCTACATGTGAAGCATTTCGGGGAGGTGTGATGGTGTTCCGGTGCTTTGCTGATGATACTTTTGGTGATTTATTCCAAATTTAAACACATTACACATCATGGCTACCACATCATTATGTGATGTCAGCCATCCTATCTGGTCTGCTCTTACTAGGACCATCATTTGTGTTAGACTTGACAGCACAATTATGGTTCTGCTGCCTTCAGTCTGAATCTATGATGTACACATTCCAATAGGAGCAAAGAAAACCTTTGCATGAACAGGTGTCTCTAAACTTTAATTTTTATGAGGGTCTTTATTCTGCAGTATGCTCCATATTTTATGTTTTCATTGAGGTGTAATCTTTTTAAACACAACTAGCACTATACAAGCCAGTTGGGATGTGGATATTGGTAACAGACAAGGAAGGGTTAAGTATTGGGGCATTGTAAAGACCCAACTGACTGATGTCCTCTAATTCACAGGAGTTGCCGTCTCGTCCTTCAGAAGAACAATTGCCCTCTGTACTCCACTGTATCCCATCACCACCATGGATGGCTGCCCCCCATGGCGAGATGCCCGGCTCACACAAACCTCACCTACCCGGCCGTATACAACCAGCAATTCCACACCTCCGTGTTACAACTGCAGAACTTACCCCCACCGCCCGCACCTCCAACACCGGAGCCTGAAAAGTCACCGCAGGTCGTACAGAAGTCTCTAGGCCAAAGAGTGGTGGATGAGATCAAACACTTTTACCACGGCTTCCGACTGCTCTGGATAGACACGAAAGTGGCTGCTCGCACGGTGTGGAGGCTGTTACATGGCCAGGTGCTGAGCAGGAGGGAGCGGAGACGGGTACGTCAGTCTGCACCACCACCACAACCAAAGACATGGAAAGTGATATCGGATGTTTTCCATAGACCCATTCATTCCACTACATGTGCGGAAACTCTCCTTGTGGCTCCTAGGGGGTCCTCTGTTCAGTATAGATGTCTGGGTCCTAGACGTTCATAGCTGTAGCTGAGCGATGGTTCATAATAAACCATGGCACAGGCTAATCAGTGCTGAACGATCTTATGGCGTCTGAGCCACCTGTCCTGGTCTGATTTGAGATATATATATATATAGATCAGGCCTTTGAGTCCTTAAGTATGACTGTCCTTACATGAGGATAGAAGACCTCTATACAGACCACCCCTACATCCATTCAGCGCTTGACTCCATGGAGAGCAGAACAGGTGCTTGTACTCAATTAAATTTATAAAAACATGTAGTTTTAATAGAAAATATAAAAAAAAACAAAGTAAAATTAACAAGGTTTCTAAGGGGGAGACCTCAGAGCCAGGTATCAAATATTTTGTATAAGAAGTGTATTATAGTTAATAAGGTTGTAGATTCAAAATTATTACCTTAGGAAAAACTGTACTACCACAAAGTGTATCCAGATATAATATTTATTACACTAATATAATAGATATAATTGGACTGTAAGATATTTTTTAGGTGTACAACTGTGCACATGAGGAGTATATGCGGCAATAGATTCCATATAACACCTGAAATACTGCTAGGATGTGTAAGCAATCAAATGACAATTTTAAGACAATTCTTATTAGCCCCTCCAGAGCACCTAGTGTTGGGATAGCGCCAACAGTGGAGTATTTGGCTAAGTAGCTATTAAATATGTATGAGGTGTGTGCGCCCCGACGCACGTTTCACCCTGCTTCCTCAGGGGGTGTGTGTATGTGTATTATCTATGGGAAATATAACATAAGAATTATACTAGTCTCATAAAATGTGCCAAAAACTACAATAGGGATATATAAATATATCTTATCTATATATGCCCATTGTGGTTTTTGATATGTTTTATGAGATTAGTATAATCCTTTATATTTCCCATTCCTTTGAATGACACTAAAATGGCATGAAAAGCTGCAGATTTTCCAAAATCATGCATCACCCAATAGCTCCAATGCTGATGAAGTGTACCCCCTTGTGATGATCCTTTTTTTGGGTGTTCTCCAGCTGATGAGGACGTGCGCTGATCTGTTCCGGTTGGTCCCCTTTATGGTCTTTGTTATCGTCCCGTTCATGGAGTTTCTTCTTCCCGTGTTCCTGAAGCTTTTCCCGGAGATGTTACCTTCCACCTTCGAATCGGAATCCAAAAAGGTCGGTCATCTTGATATATCGATCAGTCCAATGGATGCCAAGTGTAGAGTTTCAAATAATAAGCACGGGTCGTGACAGTCATTACATATATACAAAATAGTACATGTCCCCCATACATATAGCTGTGACAAGTATGGCCGTACCCATAATGAAGTGCACTCTGCAGCATTAATTTTTTTTACCTACTCCCTCATTCTTTATACATGTAATACTTAATAAAATATGTTTTATAGGTAAGAAAAACGCATATTTGCTTCTTTGTATAAGGCTGTACTTTTCTACACATCATTAGTGTCTCTATGATTTTCCTCTCGGTTTTGATGAGGGGACGTGCTGCAGACAGACCTCCTGATTCATGAAGAGGTGCCTCCTCCTTGGAAATTTGGAGGGTCTGCAAGAGAGGTGGAGTAACACAATCCATCAAGAATTAGATGACCTGTGGCGTCGTGCCCACGTCTCCCCCAGCTCTGCCCGTTTCGGTGGAGCTGGGAAAAGCGGTTGTGAAAATGCCAAAAATTGCAAAACTTTGGCACAATTCCAAGTTGGCCCCACATTTTGCAACTTTTCATAGCTTTTTACGTCAATTTTGTGTTCAAATGTTCCCAGAATCATAACTGACTAATAAGTGTTTGATCCCTGGTGGTCCTACCACTGGGATCCCCAACAATGCTAAGCCTGGGGACCTCCTCCCCCCCTACTTTAGAAAGGAGCGGTGGTGCATGCTCAGCACAGCACTCGGCTATCTCATTCAGTCCCGTAGACTTTGATCGGCACCGGACTGTTGTATACAGCACCACGGGAACACAGGATATACCGTACTGTGACTCTAAAGAAATATGTCAGTATTACAAACAACTTTGCTACTTTCGTGCTCCAACTTGTTATATATTTGCTTGTATAAATGGTTTACCTCTGTCATGTGCACCCAGATATGATGTTTGTGAATCTATGAACTTTCCTCAGGAGGAAAAGGTGAAAAAGAAGCTGGGAGCCAAGTTGGAGATGGCCAAGTTCCTCCAGGAGACGATCTCTGAGATGGCCCGGCGGAACAAGGCCGAGACCGGAGCGGACAGACAGCAGCAGTTTTCTACATATGTCCAGCAGGTTTGTATTTCATTGAAAATATATTTATTTTATGGAGGATCTTGTCCTCCCCTCTCAAGGATTTCCTCTCAGGATCTTGTCCCCCCCCTCTCAGGATTTTCGTTCCCCCCCCACCACTTCCCCCCCCCCCCCCCAGGATCTTGTCGTCATCCTCCCCCCACCATGGATCTTGTCATTCCCCCCCCCCCCCATCTCCCCCACCACCCCCCCACCTGATCTTGTGTTCCCCCCCCCCCCCTCACTCCGGGATCTTGTGTCGTCACCCACCCCACCTCTGGGATCTTGTCCTCCCCCACCCCCCAGGATCTTGTATCTGCCCCCTTCTTCTCCAGGATCTTGTCCCCCCACACCTCCAGGATCTGTCCACTCTCCTGACATGTCAGCTTCAGGAAATATGTATATATATATTTTTTTTATTAAAAAAAAAAAAACCCTCTTGTTTAGTAAATGCATAGGAGTACATACAAATATCATGAATTTAACACTTAACTGAAGAAAACCCCTCCCTCCCACCTCCATCGTGTAGGAAATGCTTTTATTACGTCGTGACAACGCTGTTTGTTTTGCCGTACCTCTGTTGTTCCTCCTTAAAGTGTTTGAATAACTTGACGGCTAGAAAACCTACAAAGAAAAAGTGCAGGGCAACATAGAAATATATTAAGTGAAATAATATTATATACCGTAGTTAAAAGTGGTGTATATATATATATATAGGAAATATATACAACAGTAGCAGCACAAAAAACAGAAAGTTAATAATATGCAATATCATTTAGCAGTGTATCTAATATATCATTGTCTAACTGCCACTTCCGTCTGAGGCCGAAATCGCGCGCCAGCGCTCATTGGCCGCCGGCAAACGCAGAGGCCAATGAGCGCAGCCTATGCAGATTAGCCACACACGCTCAAAATTCGCGCCTCGGCTCATGTGCAGAGGTACGCGCGAGCCAGCCGAGAGATGATTGGCTTCAGCCGGTCATCTCCCGGCTGGTGGGCTGCTGACCTCTGTGCAGTAGTAGCTCAGCCGCGACCACCTGCCGCACAGAGGTCCGCAGCAAGCCAGCCGGGAGACCGTTAGCCAGTCATCTCCCGGCTGCTGGCAGCGTTCGTGCCCAGCACGGCATTCAGACCGCGTGCCAAGCTGCGCTACTTCCTGATTGGTCGCTGTAGCGACCAGTCAGAGAAGTAGCGCGGCTTGGCTCGTGGTTTCAATGCCACGCCTCTCATTGGTCGCCGCGGCATTCAAACTGTGCGCTGCTTGGCGGGAAATATAAATCTCACGACACTGATTTTTCGCTGTTGAATGTGGTGGCCAATCAGAATAGCGGCGCGCGCCAAGGCGCTATATTTGAAATACACTGAGCACCGCACATTGTATTTCAAATAAATATATTATTTTTAATTTTTTTATTCTAAAATACCCAATGCGTTAGAATTGGGCCACCATCTAGTATTTAATATTGATGGATCACATGAATCAACAGGTTTCATCAAATATAAAAGGGAACCTGTTATCCCCCCACCCTGGTCCTATTAAACTAAAAAAACCTTCAATAGCACCTATGCTTCATTTTGTGAAGGTGGCTCTTATCCCCCTACCCCCCGGGACACCAAAATAAACACTTTATAACAAATTACTTTAGGTCCGGGAGGTATACTCCCCTCCCAGAACCTAAACACCTCCCTGCTGTTACTCCTCCTCCACCCTCCGGAAACCCCCTCCTCTCTTCCTAGTGATATCGTTGGTGCCTACGCAGATCCCTCAGTTCTCGGGCGTGCTCTGTGAGCTCTGCCTGAGAGCTGAGGTCACATGATGGCTGGAACATTGCGCCTGAGTATAGGGCAGGCACCAGATCCCGCCCTGTCTGCTCTTATGCTGTATACAGACTGTGGGGCTGAAATTCTGGCGCCTGCACAAACAGCATGACTGCGCCAGCTTTCTCCTCGCCAGATTCCCAGCCCCGCGGTCTGCATAAAGCATAAGAGCACTCAGGGTGGGATCTGTGCTTGCATTATACGCAGGCGCAGTGTTCCGGCCATCATGTGATCTCCGCTCTTGGGCAAAGCTCTCATAGCATGCTCAAGAACCGCGGCATCTCCGTAGGCACCGAGAAGTCTCACGGTAGAGAGGAGGAGGGTCCTGGAGACTCGGAAGAGGAGTAAAAGCAGCAAGGCGTTTAGGTCCAGGGAGGAGAGTATACCCAGACCTAAAATAATTTCTTATAAAGTGTTTATTTGGGTGCCCTAGGGGATAGGGGGATAAGAGCCACCTTCACAGACTGTAGATTAGGTGCAGCTGAAGGTGCCACTTTTAGTTTAATATGCCCTAGGGGGGTGACAAGTTCCCTTTTAAAGGGACACTGCCAGGTCATTTTTCAGTATGATATAAACACTACCCTTGAATAGTGCCTGCGCAGACCTTTTAACAACATGTAAAATCATTATTGTACCGTTTGTAGTTTTCATGTTATCAGCATTGTCAGACCCTGCAGGGAGCTTCTGGATTAGTCCTCTCCATTATAACCAAAGATGAATATCCTGTGCTGTATAAACTGTCATGTAATTATGCATTCCCTCTCAGCATCTCTCACCTCCCTTTGCTCCAAGTGCAGTGTCAGGAAGTCTGTTCTGTTGAGGACACGGAGGGAGAGAGCTGTTACAGATCTGCCTTAAGGTATGACGTTGGAATGATGTCCGCAATGATCTCGTGGGCGCACGGTAGTTGTTGACATCATTTCAACATCGCTGGTGAGATGTCACAAGTGTAGATTTCGTGTACAACTCACCAACGATGTTGTGAGCAGATATCGTTTGCCAACCCCGCGAACGATCCCTGCTCATTGCTGTGAATGGGCGAAGTCGTCCGTGACATCGTTATCGCGGTGTCACGCAGAACGATGCTAGCAGATCACTTGAACGACATCGTCAGGTTTTTGAATATGTTCATAAACCTGTCAACTCCAACTTGACTAATTACCGTAGTTGAATCGTTAGGTTACACGCAACGACACACTATGTTGTTTCAACATCGTTGAAAACGTCACTTTTGAGCGATGTCGGGCACGATATCGTGCCATGTAATGGTACCTTTATCTAGACTCCGTTTGTTTCTCTAAGCAGTTATCCCTGCTGTGCTGTGACCGTTTCTGTTTTGTATTTCACCTCTTGTGATGCTGCAAACACAAAGAGCAGGGAGGAGTATACAACCCCCCCTTCCCCAGTGATCTCCTCTGCAGTGATGAGATATGAATGTGACATGCATATTCATGCTATGGGGAGTGGACAGCAGAGAACTAAGTGGATCACTCACTATGAGTGACAGATTAAATTAATCTCATTTGAAGTTTGCAGAAGATAGGAGGGGAATATAAATAGTAGAAATACATCAATAGAGAGATTATAAAGAGAGGAATTAGAAAATGATAGGTCAACATTCCATATGTAAAAGCTGACAGTTTTCCTTTTAAGGCTTTGAAAAAACAAAGCCCACACAGTAGCCAAGATTGTGAGCAGATACTCGTAAAAGAATACAAGTGTAAAGAGAAAGTTAGAGTGGATGGAAGAAAATAAAATAAACTCTTTAAATGGAGTGCAACCTATTAAGAGTACATGGACCCAAGAGAATGTAATAAATAAGATAAAGTACATGAGCAGTGATAAAGTACACAGTGGCGTAAAGTATGAACTCACCAGTCAACTAAGCAATGAAGAGAATAAATCCAGCAAAGCGTTTCCAGAAATTGCAGTGGATCACACTAAGTTGCCTGTAAGATGGAAATTTTTAAAGCAATAAAACCTTCAATAAACCTGCAATTTCTGGAACCGCTTCACTGGATTTATTCTCTCTTCGTTGCTTGGAGCCCGATACAAGGGCAGTATGCTTGCGGATCAGATCCAGACGAGTCAGAAAAGCAATGCTACTCCGGAGAGCTGCAACTCCCTCCCCAGTCCCACCAGTCAATAAGGTGCACGTTTCGCAGTTTGCTTTGCTGTGTAGAGACGCCCCCCAAGAGCAACACCCAGTTGTTAACATATTTATAAATTCCTGGGAGGAATAACAGAGAAGCGACACAACTCAAGAGTTGTAAAATGTGTTATATTCTGGGGATATACAGGTAATTATTAAGATAGACATGTTAGGAGAGACAACAGGCCTATAGGTGTAACTGTCCATACACTTTTCGGGTCCAGGTTCTGAGACCCCCTATCGATGGCACCACTTCAGTATGCACGCAGAGCAGTGTACACCCTTAATACCAGGCCTCATATACAAGCACCAGATAGCACACAGTCTGGGGCAGGAGCACAATCATCCAGGAGTGCACTGCTCCCCACCAAGCAGGAAGATGGGGGGCAGAGAAGCGGCATGCTCCTGAAGATGAAACATGCAAAACCCCTTTACCATGGCTGACCCATTGTGTTGTTCTAGGTGCGGGTCACTGGAGAGCAGCCCACCACGCAGGAGATCGTGCGCTTCTCTAAGCTGTTCGAGGACGAGCTGACCCTGGAGCACCTGGAGAGGTCTCAGCTGGCGGCTCTGTGCAGACTGCTGGAGCTGCCACCCATCGGCACTAATAACCTGCTACGGTTCCAGCTGCTGATGAAGCTTCGATCTATAAAGGCTGATGATGAGGTAAGAAGTCCCCATATCATCTGACATCCCAGGTCACTGTGCAATCTCAAATGCTATTCAGTCTATTTAGATCCCAAAATCCTGAGCAGAATAATTTCATCATATAGTTTAATCTGTTGGGTAGCTCTGGTTCTAATGTAGACCCCCATGTTTCCATGTAGATAAGCCCTTAATTTATCATTTGTGGGGGTTTAAGTTTCCTCTTAGTCTTGTGCTGTTTGCTGCAGTGTTTCTCTTTAGCAAACCTCTTCAAAATAGAGCAGACGGTCCATAAAGTTTGTACAACGTCAACAATGGACTATTTTGGTCTTTTTGAAAACTTTTTTGCAACTTTTTAGAGTATAAAGTCTCACATTTTGCAAAATGTTGCAAAAAAAATAATCTCCAAATGAACACACAAAGTAGACTTTAGAAAGGCTCAGAATGAGAGCAGAATTGGGCACAAATGAGAAACCGACAAAAGACAAAAAACTAAAGTAATCAGTGCTGTTGATAAAGGTTTATTTTTTTACTTAAAGGGGATGTCCACTTTTTTCATACTATGTTGTAGATAAGTTTTCAATATCAGATCGATGGGGGCCTGACTCGTGGCACATTCATATATTGTTAATGATATCCATTGCAGCAGTTAAATAGGAGATCAAGAACTGAGCGATAAATTAAAGCGGCAGGAATAGGAGATTTTTGAACGAGATCGTTCATATAGGTGTCGCACTGAACGATGTGGCTTCTTCAAGCCGTGTTAATTGGTCGGCGAATGATAGATTTGAGGTCAGGATCTAATTTCTTGGATGAATGATTCAACGTTTTTTTCATCCTATATCGTTGGTTTACACGCAAGGAAGCACAAACGATATCGTTCCAACGATCTCAAAACTGTGACCTGGCAACGATATCATTCAGGATATCCTAGCTGTAACACCACCATTAGTCAGTCTTCAGCAAATACCTTGTAAATGAGCTTTACAGGGATATAGGGGACTAAGCCCCTGTGGAACCTATTCAATTGCTGTTAGTGGTACGGTGCTTGAGAAAATGACTTAGAATTCAGGTGCAGATGAGGAGGCTTTGGTGTACCCTTGATGTGGCCAAGAGCTCGGTGCACTGTTACACTTCTCCATTTCTCCTTCGCCTCATTGGGGGACACAGGACCATGTTATGCTTCTGTCCACTAGGAGGCGACACTAAGCAGAATCTGGAAGAGAGTTAAAGTGGCTCCTCCTCTGCAGTATACACCCCTGGTGCAAGCACTGCCTCTCCAGTTTTTTGCTTAGTGTCACTTAGGAGGCAGACCTTTTATTGTTTTCCCTTTTTAGATAGATTTTTTTTTTCTTTTTCTCCCTATATTTTCTACAACTCCTAGAAAAAAGAAGAGTCTTTCTCAGCTCCCCACATGGGCTCTGAGTTTAAGGAACCTGAACTTCTCCTTCCCCAGCTTCCTCTCTTAGGACCCGGGTCGAGGTTCAGACAGACTACGTTTATTCTACAGTCCTCCCCAAGCCTCGCAGCAGAGTCCTGGGTTGAAGGACGGAGGACTCCTCTCAATCTCCATTCCCCACCATGGGTGTCTGGGGTGCAGGATACTATTGTCACTTTGGGATCTCCATTCACTTTCACAGGTTTTCTGGATGGCAGCACGCAGGCCGAACACTTGCCCTCCCCATCCTCCCCTTACGGGGACACCAGGTAGAGGAGCCAACCACAGGTACTCTGTTCCCTCACATTGCCTACCAGCAGCCGCATGTCTCCGGCCTCCACACCGACAGGACCCGGACACTGACACAGTCTCTGCACCCGGGGACTCTCCCCGCGGTGTAGCAGCAATCTGGCCATTCCTTTTTTCCTCCGGGTCCGGAGGGACCTCCCTGCTGGCCGCCCCTCTTTTCCGGGACCACATGCTACTCTATGCCCCGGCTTCGGCCTAGCCCCGATAGTCCCCGCCTTTCTCCGCCCCCTGTCTGCCCCTCGTGTGACGCGCAACGGGGCCAGAGGCCGCGTCACGAGGAGGACGGGACGGCTTCTTTTGCACTTCTCGCGCATCACGAGATTTTCCAGCGAACCCTTTCATTGGCCTGCCCCTTCTTTCTATGTCAGCGTTTGCCACTTCCGTCCGGAATAAAACATGGGCGCCTCTACATACTTAGACTCCGGAGGTGCAACAACTTGTGGCGAGCAGGGTAAGTGCTCTTCCGCTTACAGGACACAGCCCTGTTTGACATGTCTGTAGGAGGCCAAACTGGGGGCATATGTAGCTCAATATCAGTGGACAATACCAAGCTGGGGGCAGCTGTGTCTCAATACCAGTGGACAATACCCTAATGGCATTAACCCTAGGTCATACTCCGGCCCTCCACTCCAGGGGCAGTGCCAGGCTGGTGGTCACAGCCTGTTGACCAGAGACCTCCTCCAAGGGCCACAATGTCTATAAAGGCTATCAGGCCTTCACACTTGTGCTCACAGGTGATACTGCCCATAGGTCCAAAGGCCAGTTGTATTATGGAGCTGCTGCTTTCCTCTCTGTTGCAGCTCTCTCCCTTGCTATCCCCCTTCCCACTGTACTCAATCACAAAAGCAGGGGCAATGCAGGACCTTCATTTTTTTTTTTTTTTATGAAGCATCACGGACATTATATGTAGATCTTTTTCTGCCTACGGCAGGTGCTCTCCTCACGGCCAGGATCGTACTCCTACCATGGTACAGATTACCATTTATGCCCCTACACGACTGGGCAGGTTGCATCCATTCTACATCACAGTCCATGGACAAGACTCCGGTCCTACAGAGTCGCCTCACACCGGTCCGAATTGCAAGGGGGAAACCACGAAACAGAGAACACACCACCTCAGGCGTCTCTACTATCGATGCCTGCAGCGGAATGGAATAATAGGACAAAAGCAGGTACCCTTTGGACTCCTTCAACTCTGTTCTCTCACGTTTTTTATTTTTTACGCTATCACTAACCGGGAAAGCCGACTGGCTTAGCCATTGCCCATCAGATCTACTCTCTAGCATAGGTCCCTGATTTAGCCACGCCCGCCCTGCTGGACGTGTAGCACATTTGGCGGGAGTTGTTACCCTACTCAGGCCATTAACAAACACTAGTTGTACCTGATCCTCCTTGTGCAACCCCTTGTCTCACGGACTCCTTCACAGGAAGACACCGGCTGCACAAATTTTTAACGCTTCATCCCGCATTCCAGGCGGTCCTTCAGATATACATGTCCCATTCACACCGAATATCCTCCCAGTAACGACTGGAGTTCACCTCCACCACCCATGGGAGATGAAGGGCGACCGTACCCATGAGTGCCGATTTCCCACAACCTACAACAGGCGGGAACGCGGGGTGTTACCTCCACGTACCCCCTCCTGCTCCGAGGGACATCACTTATGGCGACAGTTTCTCAGTGTTCCGATCTCCAAATCAGGACTGCTTGGCAAGCTGATTCAGACAATCATCTGATACTCTCCCTCTCCAGGATAGTCTTCGCGAGGACACATCAGACCGTCCGATAAGCATACGATGCAGATGACAACCAAGGGCGCAGCCGTAGTCGCCTTAATCACCATTAAGACTAGACAAGCAATGTAACCACGCGAGGAATGGCACATGCTGTTTTCGGTAATCCCCAGGGAAGATGGAGGGTGACAGTACCTGTGTGTACCAATTTCCCAAAACCTACAACAGGCGGGAATGCAGGGTGTTACTGCCACGTACCCCCTCCTGAACCGAGGACATCATTTATGGCAACGGTTTCTCAGGGTTCCAATCTCCAAATCAGGACTGCTTGGCACGCAGATCCGGACAATCATCCTCTCCAGTTCCCACTGTGGGTGCCTGGTTTGCAGTACATGGCGCTATTATGTAGTAGAACTCGGTCTCCCCATTCGCCTTCCTCAGGGCACTTGGGTTGTAGCACATATATATTGCCGTCTCCAATATGGGACCGCTTGGCACGCGGATCTTGATATTCATCCTCTCCAGCTCCCACAGTGTCTGGTTTGCAATGGATGGCACCACTATTTGGTACTCCTCAGTCTCCCCATCTGCCTCTTCGGGGCACTTGGGTTGCAGCACGTGCACAGTACCGTCTCCAATATGGGACCACTTTGCAAGCAACTCCAGATAATCGTCCTCCTCAGCTCCCACAGCTGGGTGCATGGGTTGCAGTAGACGACGCCACTACTTGGTAATTCTCAGGCTCCCCATCTGCCTCCTCATGGCACTTGGGTTGCAGCTAAAGCGGATGAACGTCTCACTGATCATCAAATTACAACTCAAGTCCTTTTGTAGTTCCCCAACAGGGAAACGTTGCTCGACCTCCCTGAACTTCATCATTTCATCCATGAAAGTAGAATGGTTCCTGGCCCTTATGAATGATCGACACGTTTGTCTACATATTCCCGGGTGCTTCATAGTTTTCTCTACCTCGCAATTCACACGGACTGCTCTCTGCCTAAACCCTATGCTGGCCACCATGTTATAGCGGCGGTCATGTCCATTTCTCACTCACGAGGACGAGTCGTCCTCCCATACCTGGAGGGTCTCCTTATCAAGGCTCCTTCCTTGTGAGGCTGCGCAGATGTGTTCACACTACAGTGGACCTCCTGATTTATCTAACCTGGTTATTCAATGAAGATCCACTTATCAAGGCTCCTTCCTTTTGGGACTGCACAGAGGTATTCACACTACAGTAAACCTCCTGATTCATCTAACCTGGTTATTCAATGTCGCAAAAATCTTCTCCAGTCCCGATCCAAATGCCAACGTCACAGAAGCAGGCCCTCATCGGTCCATCACCTCACTCTCTCCGAGGAGTTAGAGCATGCTATTTGGTTTCCTTTGCCCAACCACTCCTCTGGACTCTCCAGATGTCTATCCTCACGACCCGGGACACGATTTCCTTTCTAGTCAGGTTATTCAGTCTGACGCAGGCCATCAACTGTTTCTTCACTGGTGATGCGTCTGCCCTCCCTCTCACAATGAAGATCCCTCCCTCCGGCTCACAAGCCATACTGACGCACACCTATCAGACTGGAGAGTGGCGCTCTGTCATCACACGGCTCGGGGCAGCGGGCAACCCTCAGGTTATCCCTGCCTATCATTCTCCTAGGGATTTGCGTCTTGTCATTGGTGCCTCGCAGGTGTTCTCCCCGGATACAAATACTCATCGCCACTGCGGAGCATATGCCATTACCAAGGTGGAACCCGCATCAGACATGTGATGTCCGAGTTAGGACCAAGTATTCATCGAGTCATATCACTCCGGTTTTTTTCGTCTTCAGCACCGTTATTAACACGCAGCAAAATGCCCGTGTTCAGGGCTAGAGCTCACGATTCACAACTTATGAAAGCGGATACCCCACTACCTCTCATTCTCCGTATGAGGCAAGGATCGAATCTGATGGCCTTACAGTCCTCCAGGTGACCCCGGATTGGCCCAGGCGCACTTAGTAAGCCGGCCTATTTTCACTCATCACCGACCTTCCCTGGCATTCTCCGGACCGTACAGACCTTCTTTTCCAGGGTCCTTTTCACAGAATTCGGAAACCCTACACTTCGTAGCATAGCCCTGACACCTGGTTCTCTTCTCGTGAACGGGCGCTACAAGCTACAGCGGGAAAACCTTTTTCCGTTCACATCGATTTCTACACATCAAAGCCTTCCTTATTGGATGCAGGTCTGAGACAAGCCTTCCCTATATACCAAGTTTTTTTCCTTCAATCCGGGCTGGATGTTGTTTTTCTCTTTGTCTCTTGATTCCCTCAGAGGGCACATCCCCATGCTACCTACTCTGTTCCACCTCCATCGCGCGGCTGAGGTCTCGGGTTAGGACTTTCCATCCAGGACATTTTCACGCTTTGTCCCCTCCTCCCTTACAACAACTTTTGGTAACATGGGACTTCACCCTGGTCTATGATGTGCTGCAGGATCCATTCCTTCAGTCCTTCACAGAAATTTTCTTTCACCTTTGTTGCCAGAAGATGGTATTTTAGGAACAATTACCTTTTATCCCTCGAGTCTCTGATGCCAGCGTTCTCCTTCGGAGCACCTTCTCGGTGGTCACCAGGATGGGCTGGGCTGCGACCTGTGCCATCATTTCTTCAGAAGGTGGCGGGGTCATTCCTTCTAAACAAAGACCACACCGCTCTGGCTCCCCTTTTGTTGTTCGGTGCTGGTGCACTGTATCAAGACGGCTCAGCATGCGCTGGATTCGCTAGAAACCTACATGTCTATGAGTCTAGGACGGCAGCCTCCAGGAGTTCCTTCTATCCTTCGAAGGAACTGACAGATTGCGACAGATTGTTCTTCATCCTCTTGGTGGGTCGCCGAAAGCGCATGCTGACATCCTCAGCCAAACCGGTTACACGAACTAGACTCCCTATTCAGGAGGTTTAGCAGTTGCGGACATTACCCTTTACATCAGGCATAAGGGTGCACATTCACTCGTATGGCTGGGGGCATTCTACCTCCTTCTGCCCCAGGCCATTCCACTATATGTTTCCAAGGCTGCCACCTGGTTCAGCCTTTACA
>JARQOC010000004.1:44257620-44329572 GCA_033576535.1 Allobates femoralis
TACCCCTAAGTCGCCACCGCTAAGCCCCGACCACCTAACCCCCGACCCGCAGCATCCTAACCCCCCGCCGATACCCCCTAAGCCCCGCCGCCCGGCGCTGTAGTGTACACCGCTATGGTATACTACAGTCCCATGGCCATACGCTTTACACCTGACAGGCATATGGCCATGGGACTGTAGTATACCATAGCGGTCTACCCCCTAAGCCACCGCCGCCCTCAGTGCACCGCCCCTACCCCTAGGTCGCCACCCGCTAAGCCCCGACCACCTGCGCCAACCCTACCCCTAAGTCGCCACCCGCTAAGCCCCGACCACCTAACCCCCGACCCGCAGCATCCTAACCCCCCGCCGATACTCCCTAAGCCCCGCCGTCTACCCCCTAAGCCACCGCCGCCCTCAGTGCGCCGCCCCTACCCCTAAGTCGCCACCCGCTAAGCCCCGAACACCTGCGCCGCCCCTACCCCTAAGTCGCCACCCGCTAAGCCCCGACCACCTAACCCCCGACCCGCAGCATCCTAACCCTTCGCCGATACCCCCTAAGCCCCTATCCCCTAAGCCGCGACCACCTAACCCCCCACCCGCAGCATCCTAAGCCCCCGCCGATACCCCCTAAGCCCCTATCCCCTAAGCCGCGACCACCTAACACCCGACCCGCAGCATCCTAAGCCCCCGCCGTTTACCCCCTAAGCCACCGCCGCCCCGCAGCAGCCCCGACCACCTAACCCCCGACCCGCAGCATCCTAAGCCCCCGCCGATACCCCCTAAGCCCCTATCCCCTAAGCCGCGACCACCTAACCCCCGACCCGCAGCATCCTAAGCCCCCGCCGTTTACCCCCTAAGCCACCGCTGCCCCTAAGGCCCTACCCCCTAAGCCCCGCAGCAGCCCCTAAGCCCCTACCCCTAAGCCTCGTAGCATCCTAGGCCCCCGCCGATACCCCCTAAGCCCCGCCGCCTATCCCCTAAGCCCCCGCCGTCCCCTAACCTAACGCCGCTGTCACCTAAGGCCCTACACCCGAAGCCCCCGCTGTCCCCTAACCTAACGCCCCCGTCGATCACTTACATCCCTTCAAGTCATCTGATCGTCCGTCCGTCCGATCCTCAACTCCTCCGTCCGGCCAGGCGTCCTCTTCCTCCGGCCCCGGGGGTCTTCTCTCTTATTTTCGCCATCTTCGCCTCTTCGTCCGGCCCCGGGGATCTTCCACCTCCGACATCCTCTTCCTTCTCATTAAGATAGAATGGAAGAAAAATCCCCCATTCTACCTCAATGAGATCTCAGGCCCTCTTCTGATTGGTCGAGGTATACTGCCCTCAGCCAATCAGAAGAGCCCCTCAAAACTGAGACGCAGTTCTCATTCAGGTCCGCCTTTTTTTTTACCCATTGACATACATTACCGGTGTGTCGGCGATTTTATGGCCGCCCACCTGGTTCTATTTGTCGGCCCTAAAATCGCGGACACACCGCTAATGCATCTCTATGGGCAGTCAGCCCGATTTCGGATTGAACGCCGACCAATCAGAATTCGAGCTGACTGCCCATAGACATGCATTAGCGGTGTGTCCGCGATTTTAGGGCCGACAAATAGAACCAGGTGGCCGGCCATAAAATCGCCGACACACCGCTAATGTATGTCAATGGGGAAAAAAAAAGGCGGACCTGAATGAGAACTGCGTCTCACTCTGAGTTAAAAAAATAAATAAATTAAATAATAAAAATAATAATTTAAAAATAATTAAAAAATAATAAAAAAATAAATAAAAAATATTAAATAATTAAATAAAAATAATAATAAAAAAAAAAAAAAAATGCGGACCTGAATGAGAACTGTGTCTCACTCTCCCTTAAAAAAATAAATAAATTAAATAATAAAAATAATAATTTAAAAATAATTAAAAAATAATAAAAAAATAAATAAAAAATATTAAATAATTAAATAAAAATAATAATAAAAAAAAAAAAACTGCGGACCTGAATGAGAACTGTGTCTCACTCTCACTTAAAAAAATAAATAAATTAAATAATAAAAATAATAATTTAAAAATAATGAAAAAATAATAAAAAAATAAATAAAAAATATTAAATAATTCAATAAAAATAATAATAAAAAAAAAAAAAAAATGCGGACCTCAATGAGAACTGTGTCTCACTCTCACTTAAAAAAATAAATAAATTAAATAATAAAAATAATAATTTAAAAATAATTAAAAAATAATAAAAAAATAAATAAAAAATATTAAATAATTCAATAAAAATAATAATAAAAAAAATAAAAAAAAATGCGGACCTGAATGAGAACTGTGTCTCACTCTCACTTAAAAAAATAAATAAATTTAATAATAAAAAAATAATTTAAAAATAATTAAAAAATAATAAAAAAATAAATAAAAAATAATAAATAATTAAATAAAAATAATAATAAAATAAATAAATGCTAATAATAATGCTATTAATGCTATTAATAATGTTATTAATGCTAATAATGCTATTATTAATGCTATTTATGCTAATAATAATGCTATTAATGCTATTAATAATGCTATTAATTCTATTAATGCTAATATTTATCTTATTAATGGTATTATTAATGCTATTAATGCTAATAATAATGCTATTAATGCTATTAATGCTAATAATAATGCTATTAATGCTATTAATAATGTTATTAATGCTATTATTCATGCTAATAATGCTATTATTAATGCTATTAATGCTAATAATAATGCTATTAATGCTATTAATAATGTTATTAATGCTATTATTAATGCTAATAATGCTATTATTAATGCTATTTATGCTAATAATAATGCTATTAATGCTATTAATAATGCTATTAATGCTAATATTTATCCTATTAATGGTATTATTAATGCTAATAATAATGCTATTAATGCTATTAATGCTAATAATAATGCTATTAATGCTATTAATAATGTTATTAATGCTATTATTAATGCTAATAATGCTATTATTAATGCTATTAATGCTAATAATAATGCTATTAATGCTATTAATAATGTTATTAATGCTATTATTAATGCTAATAATGCTATTATTAATGCTATTATATGCTAATAATAATGCTATTAATGCTATTAATAATGTTATTAATGCTATATTATTAATGCTAATAATGCTATTATATTAATGCTATTTATGCTAATAAATAATGCTATTAATGCTATTAATGCTAATATTTATCTTATTAATGGAAATTATTAATGCTATTAATGCTAATAATAATGCTATTAAATGCAAATTAATGCTAATAATAATGCTATTAATATGCTATTAATAATGTTATTAATGCTATTATTAATGCTAATAATGCTATTATTAATGCTATTTATGCTAATAATAATGCTATTAATGCTATTAATAATGCTAATAATGCTATTAATGCTAATATTTATCCTATTAATGATATTATTATATGCTATTAATGCTAATAATAATGCTATTAATGCTATTAATAATGTATATAATGCTATTATTAATGCTAAATAATGCTATTATTAATGCTATTAATGCTAATAATAATGCTATTAATGCTATTAATAATGTTATTAATGCTATTATTAATGCTAATAATGCTATTATTAATGCTATTTATGCTAAAATAATGCTAATGCTATTAATAAGCTATAATCATAATGCTAATAATTAATGCTATTAATGCTAATAATATCCTATTAATGGTATATATATTAATGCTATTAATGCTAATAATATATAGTTTTGATTAATGCTATAATAATATGCTATTAAATGCTATTAATTCTGCTATTAATGCTAATATTTATCCTATTAATGCTATTAATGCTAATATTTATCCTATTAATGCTATTAATGCTATTATTAATGCTAATAATGCTATTATTAATGCTATTCATGCTAATAATAATGCTATTAATGCTATTACTAATGTTATGAATGCTATTATTAATGCTAATAATGCTATTATTAATGCTATTAATGCTAATAATAATGTTATTAATGCTATTAATAATGCTATTAATGCTATTAATTATGCTATTAATGCTAATATTTATCCTACTAATGCTATTAATGCTAATAATAATGCTATTAATGCTATTAATAATGCTATTAATGCTATTAATTATGCTATTAATGCT
Source organism: Allobates femoralis (assembly GCA_033576535.1). NCBI lineage: Eukaryota > Metazoa > Chordata > Amphibia > Anura > Aromobatidae > Allobates > Allobates femoralis. Next base: position 44,261,752 of record JARQOC010000004.1, read on the forward strand.
ATTAATGCTAATATTTATCCTATTAATGGCATTATTAATGCTATTAATGCTAATAATAATGCTATTAATGCTATTAATAATGTTATTAATGCTATTATTAATGCTAATAATGCCATTATTAATGCTATTAATGCTAATAATAATGCTATTAATGCTATTAATAATGCTATTAATGCTATTAATTAGGCTATTAATGCTATTAATGCTAATATTTATCCTATTAATGCTATTAATAATGCTATTAATGCTAATAATAATGCTATTAATGCTATTAATAATGTTATTAATGCTAATAATGCTATTATTAGTGCTATTAATGCTAATAATAATGCTATTAATGCTATTAATAATGTTATTAATGCTATTATTAATGCTAATAATGCTATTAATAATGCTATTAATGCTAATAATAATGCTATTAATGCTATTAATACTGTTATTAATGCTATTATTAATGCTAATAATGCCATTATTAATGCTATTAATGCTAATAATAATGCTATTAATGCTATTAATAATGCTATTAATGCTATTAATTAGGCTATTAATGCTATTAATGCTAATATTTATCCTATTAATGCTATTAATAATGCTATTAATGCTAATAATAATGCTATTAATGCTATTAATAATGTTATTAATGCTATTATTAATGCTAATAATGCTATGATTAATGCTATTAATGCTAATAATAATGCTATTAATGCTATTAATAATGTTATTAATGCTATTATTAATGCTAATAATGCTATTAATAATGCTATTAATGCTAATAATAATGCTATTAATGCTATTAATACTGTTATTAATGCTATTATTAATGCTAATAATGCCATTATTAATGCTATTAATGCTAATAATAATGCTATTAATGCTATTAATAATGCTATTAATTAGGCTATTAATGCTATTAATGCTAATATTTATCCTATTAATGCTATTAATAATGCTATTAATGCTAATAATAATGCTATTAATGCTATTAATAATGTTATTAATGCTATTATTAATGCTAATAATGCTATTAATAATGCTATTAATGCTAATAATAATGCTATTAATGCTATTAATACTGTTATTAATGCTCATAATACTGCTAATAATGCTATTAATACTGCTATTACTGCTAATAATAATGCTATGGCTTATATTATTGCTATTGATGATGCGATTATTATTTAAAAATCTTTAAAAAAAACAATAAACATATTTTAGATACCCGATGCATTTGCATCAGGCTAACAGCTATAACTACTATAATCAAATTAATGCACGTTCTAGAATCCCGATGCATTTGCATCGGGCTCACAGCTAGTACTTGACATAAATGCCAAGTATGCTCTGGCTCATTTTTTTTGCATTTGTTTAGTCGCTTGTATTTAGCACAAACAGGGCATGGTCCCCTTTTTCTGAGCTGGGCATTTCATTTATATAGTTTCCAGTGGTTGGGTGTCCATAGTCGGGACTCTGTGCATTTCTGTCCTTATTCACATTGAGGTCTGTCCTGACAAATGGTAAAGGTTTTAATATCAGAGATGTAGGACGTCTCAATTGGGGTAAACCTTGTCGCTGAGGGATGGATTTTATCCTTTTTTGATCAAAAACAGTGTTTGCTCAATACCCATGTTATTTATTTATATGCACTATTGTTTTTGCTTATTGATTTACAGCAGGGTATATGCTCTTTTTATTTTTATCTCATGTTTTATTTGCTCTTATGCTCAAATTATAATCCTATTTATTTTTCAGATTTATTAAGGTCTACAGTGTGTAGAAGTCACTGTCAGTATTTAACAGTTAGATCTGCAACAGCCATAAGACCAGTTATGTGACCAAATGCTAAATGTAGCAGCTCTCTCCCTCCTTTAATTGTAACTGTGTTAAAGGGAACCTGCCATCTTGGAAAAAAAATATTTATATTTTCAGATATGCTGGTCAGCGTTACAAGGCTGTCAAGTGAATGTGCAGCTACTGGGAGAAAATTAACTTATTTCCTACTGGTACATACAGCTGAGTCAAGGCACAAAGTGAACAGGTCTGTAAGACCATATTCACACCACCAAAAAACTAAATCACAGAAAAACAGTATAACAACATCTAAAAATACTCTGCTATAAAAAATAAAAGTTAAAGGGAACCAACCACCCCAAATGACCCCCCCGGACTGTTAATAAGGGTCCCTACACCCAGCACACACATTTGCTGCAAGCTTTTTTGCTAAAAAAACCCTGTTTTGTATAAGTGAAGATATACTTTTGTAAAGTTTATAACATAAGGACGACTGGGCGTAACTTAGCTTGTTATCCAGCCGAGTTGCAGCTGCCAGTCATCCTCCTCTCTCCCATCGCAGCAGTGAAGTCCAGCCCTTTCTCCTAGTCACAGGCTGGTGCACGGGATCTCATGCCCGTGCACACGTCATCAGCTAGAGCCGGGTCACGAGCACACGCTCTGACTTCCTGCGCTCAGCTGTGGAAGTCAGAGCGTGTGCTCGTGACCCGGCTCTAGCTGATGACGTGTGCACGGGCATGAGATCCCGTGCACCAGCCTGTGACTAGGAGAAAGGGCTGGACTTCACTGCTGCGATGGGAGAGAGGAGGATGACTGGCAGCTGCAACTCGGCTGGATAACAAGCTAAGTTACGCCCAGTCGTCCTTATGTTATAAACTTTACAAAGGTATATCTTCACTTATACAAAACAGTTTTTTTTAGCAAAAAAGCTTGCAGCAAATGTGTGTGCTGGGTGTAGGGACCCTTATTAACAGTCCGGGGGGTCATTTGGGGTGGTTGGTTCCCTTTAAAAGCAAGTTCTAGTGAGAAAAATATTAATAACAGGGTACTTAGTTAATGTTTTTTTGCAAAAAATGTATACAAGGCTGTTCTACCGCCATTAAGGTGACCCATATCAGAACGGTCCGTAACCTACCTTATTTAAAACCTGATCCTGTATATAAAAATCTCAATGGATTCAGGGTGCAGAAGGGTCCAAGTCCCATAATGAGCACAGCACAGCATACAGCACTTTATGCGCTTGGATCAGTAAGGAAAGGGTAGGGCACTCCGTATCTTACTTAACAATAGACTAAATAGATACATACAGCTGAGCCAAGGCACAAAGTGAACAGGTCTGTAAAACAGTGTTCACACCACCGAAAAACTAAAACACAGAAAAACAATATAATAACATCTAAAAATACTCTGCTATAAATAAAAATAAAAAGCAAGTGCTTTTTTTTTATTTATATTCCCTACCGGGAGGCACTGGCTTTCAGTCATAGGAGTGTGAACAAAGTTGATTATAGTCATCACTCACTATATTGCAAATGATGGCTAAAAGCACACCACGGATCTTTGATTCATAGCTCACACTGAATAGATGCTCAGCATAGACTGCTGTCAATCAGATTGCTGGGGTGTACTTAACGTTGTTGCTCGCAGTATAGTGAGCTGTGCCGTGAGCAATGACTGTGATCACTCAGTGGACGACCTGGGAGTGATCTCACCCTGTTCAGTATAAGCTGCAGCTGTCAATTGGGATGTGGGCAGAGACTAGATACACTTGGAGTTGTGAGCTATTTCATTCTATAGTTGGACACGTTTAGGGTGCGTTCACACTTGTGTATGACTCGCCGAGTCTCGCAGCGGCATCACCTGGTGTGGCCACTCGCTCCCTGGACAGGAGCTTGCAGCTGCATGTATTTCTGTATAGGGAGCGGGTGGCCGAGATGCAACGAGTCATACGCAAATGGGAATGCACCCATGAACTGAGCATTTTGTCAAGCAGATTACAGCCATTCTGAAAAGGAATTTCAAAGTAGGTATACCAGCCTCGCCAAGGTAAACATGCTAGTGAAACTAAGATTTGTGCAATAATGAATGCAGTTTGTATTGTGAAATCTGGCGGCAGATCTGTTCTAAGTCTTATATAGTCTCTGTTTCAGAAATCCTGCCCCTCCTGTCCACAGGTAGTGTCCAGTATTACAGCTCAGTCTTAGACCGGTCAATGGGGCTGAGTTGTGGTACCCATCTCAGCCCATAGCCAAAAGTGGCAGCTTTATGAAAAATCATGGAGAACCCAATTTAATGTCTGCAAATCCAATGCATCCAGGCCAAATAAAGGAGAATCTCAGTCCTTTCTTCATAGGTCGTGATCTGGTCTGTGGCATTGACCTACACCAAAGGCTGACTACTCTATTCACTGTCACCTTTTGTTGTCAGCATGATCTATGGAGCAGGTCTGTACAATGGATCTTCTATCCCAATTCCATACAATGGTTCTTTAATTACAGAACAAGTTCCTCCAGCATCAGGAGGTTTATTCAGTATTTAATATGATGGACTGTGACACACATCCTTGTAAGAGAATTTGCCTCAAACACAAAATTAACTTTTAGCTGCCAAGAACCGTCATTTAGTTTTGATGGTATTTTCTTAAGGGAAGGATGTGGTTGAATCCAGGTTTCTTGTAGGGATCCTGAACAAACCTGGACTTGTGCAGTATTCCGAAATGTTATTTTTGACATCTTCCCAATGCTGGGGCCTCATTCAACAAAACACGACATCACCGCGAGCTCAATTCCGTATCTAATTCGGCTGGGTCCTCTCAGAGAAATGCTGACATGTACGTGTGAAGCCTCCGAGCCCGTCTGGATATCCTGAAACTGGTTTAAATAAACATCGCTCAACCTTAACCAGATGCGAAGGAACATGACTGCATTGTACGGCAGTCACGGCTTCACCGGGGAAGGAGGCTGTGGTTCAGTTGTCATAATTACATATGTTATGTCGGCAAATAAATGGATAAATGGCCGCGTGTGTCTTACTACAGGAAGCGCTGGGAATTATTGTTATACCACAAGCCCAAGTTCCAAGCCACTAGACCAACACCACTATGACTGAGCAAATATTACAACATTAATGTATCGGCGCCTAGATGAGTCACCATTAACATCTCAGCGTTAAAGGAGTTGTAGAAAACTAGAAAATGGACTCATTTTTTGGGTGTTTTTTTGCACAAACAGTGCCACTTTTATGCCCAGGCTGTGTCTGGTATTACAGCCTTGCCCCATTTACTCGAATAAGAATGACACAACCTATAGGTGGGAGTAAATACTCGTAATGTGGATCTTTTTCTTTTAGGGTTTCCAAAACTACTCTCCAAAAAATCCATGGTACTTCTGTCTTCCAACCACAAGCAAATTATCACAATGCAGGAAAAGTGATCATATTGATGATTTCGAAAGAATTCACTGCCCATATGGGTTGAAATAGGTTGTTTACTACTATTTAGTATTTGCCCCTATGCAAGATCAAGTTACTAGTTCGGGTTGGATAGAAAACGAGACCTGTGGCTTTTTGATCTTTACTTAGGAAAGTTCAGTCCAATTTACCATACAGAGATAGTGTAGTGACCCGGTCCAGATAATGTCTGTCCCTTTAAGTATCCCTGGACCGTGAGTAGTTTCCGTACACTACAGCTCACTTCTTGAATCCCATCCCGTGAGTATTAGTGAGCTTTAAGAACAATATCCAATTATCAGGGATCCCTCATTACAATGGGTTTTAGTAAAATACTGTAAATCTCATTTGCGGTATCATAGAACCATCTAACATCACTTGTAATTATTTCATTTTGTACGGAGCTGAGATGTGAATTCAGTGTCCTATTGGCCAGTTCCCATTACATGGTCAATAGGAGGAGCTGAGTCCAGGTTGGCTCTGGCCTGTCTGGAATTCCCCTCAGTCCTTGCCAGGCCTCCAGAGAGAAGAGAACACAGGTGGAGGCTGTATCTACTACAAGATTTCCTGCAGGCCAAAGAGCCTCAGATCCCTCTCTAATCTGTGCAGACATCATGCTAAGTCTTTCTGGATGGATCCACCGCTACTTTCTGCATTCACCTAAAAGTATTTTTGCCCAGGCCTGTGGTGAGCTAATCCCGGAATACAGGTCTGTAACATCTCATCTGCATCTACCTTCCTCTACAAACTGTCAAAAGACTCTGACCTGTGCTCTTAAAGCTCCAGACCCCAATTCCATCTCAGCATCCAAGCGTAAAGTGTATTTGCCGTGGACAATCCATGAAAGACTATTCATTATTTACTCCCGGTTATATCTCCCCGTTCTGCTGAAGTAAAGCAGCTGTTATACCCAAGACCTGTTGTCTGTGGTCATTCTATTGCCTGTGGACGCTGTGTGGGGGTGGATAGCAGAAAACGGGATAGCCCCATTACCAGGGCTCTTACAATAGCACTTTCGTAGCACAAAAATGAGCCGTTTCTATCAAATGTGACATCCACTCATCATGGGGTGATCTAGTATATCTCTGCGGAGCTTGTTCTAGTTGTAAAACCCCCAATTATTACATAATATTACATTTTTGGCTTCTAGTTTGAGTAAGGAAGAGATCTCCAAGTATTCTGACCTTGAGAGCCCCAAGCAGCTCTGAGAGAGGGTCACGAGCCACATTCAGCTCTGAGAGAGAGTTACGAGCCACATTCAGGTCTGAGAGATGGCCGTAAGCCGCATTCAGCTTTGAGAGAGGATTGCGAGCCACATTCAGCTCTGAGAGAAGATCACAAGCGATGTCCAGCTCTGAGAGGGTAACAAGCCACATCCAGCACTGAGAGAGGGTCATGAGCCACATCCAGCTCTGAGAGAGGGTCACAAGCTACATCCAGCACTGAGAGAGGGTCATGAGCCACATTCAGCTCTGAGAGAGAGTCACGAGTCACATCCAGCTCTGAGAGTGTTGTGAGCCATATCCAGCTCTGAGAGAGGGTCACAAGCTACATCCAGCACTGAGAGAGGGTCATGAGCCACATCCAGCTCCGAGAGAGGGTCACGAGCCACATCAAGCTCTAAGAGAGGGTCACGAGCCACATCCAGCTCCGAGAGAGTGTCACGAGCCACATCAAGTTCTAAGAGAGGGTCACGAGCCACATCCAGCTCCGAGAGAAGGTCACGAGCCACATCAAGCTCTAAAGGTACCTTTACATGCCGCCACAACAGGATGCATACAACCCGCTACAGGCTACAAATGTAGCTTGTGGCGCCAATATCGCCCGCAGTAGCGGCGTCTGAAGACGGGACGACACAGCCGGCTACAGATACATCTGTATCCGTGCACTGCCCATAAACAGATGGCTACATCGCCGATTGTAGCGAGCTGTATCGGCGTGTAAAGAACCCACAGAAGGGAACTGTGGACACCCGGCGATGTAGCTGCAATGTAGCTAAGGCGTCACCCAGGCTCCGTGTTACCGCGCCCCATCTGCGATCATTGGAGGAAGCTCCTGCGTTGCGATTGGTTGTCGCCGCACAGGGCGGCATATTTAAGGAGCTGACCAGTCACACTACACAATTGCTCGGGCGTCATGTATTAATCAGCCTCCTGCGATGCCTGCCCAATCATGGTATTATTGCTTTGTCCTATCAGCGTACGGACGTCTCGTAATCCACAATTGTAGCACGCCTATGTGCTGGCCCTGCTGCACCAGGTACGCCCATAGTAGCTGTTTGTAGCGGTGTGTAAATGAGCTACAGATGGCTACTTGAGACACCCGGCGATGTAGCTAACTGTAGATGTAGCTTCGCGTAGCGCACCTTGTGGCGGCTTGTAAAGAGGGTGCGTTTCCCGTTTGTAACCGTTTGGCCATGCTCGTGCACGTGAAGTAGCAGTTGGTATCCATCCTGTTGTGGCGGCGTGTAAAGGTACCTTTAGAGAGGGTCACGAGCCACATTCAGCTCTGAGAAAGGGTCACGAGCCACATCCAGCTCTGAGAGAGGGTCACGAGCCACATCCAGCTCTGAGAGAGGGTCACGAGCCACATCCAGCTCTGAGAGAGGGTCACGAGCCACATCCAGCTCTGAGAGAGGGTCATGAGCCACATCCAGCTCTGAGAGACGGTCACGAGCCACATTCAGCACTGAGAGAGGATCACGAGCCACATTTAACTCTTAGAGAGAGTCACGAGCCACATCCAGCTCTGAGAGAGTGTCACAAGCCACATTCAGCTCTGAGAGAGGGTCACAAGCCACTTTCAGCTCTGAGAGAGGGTCACGAGCCACATTCAGCTCTGAGAGATGGCCATAAGCCGCGTTCAGCTCTGAGAGAGGGTTGCGAGCCACATCCAGCTCTGAGAGAAGGTCACAAGCCACATTCAGCTCTGAGAGAAGATCACAAGCGATGTCCAGCTCTGAGAGGGTAACAAGCCACATTCAGCACTGAGAGAGGGTCACGAGCCACATCCAGCTCTGAGAGAGGGTCACAAGCTACATCCAGCTCTCAGAGAAGGTCACAAGCCACATCCAGCTCTTACAGAAGGTCACGAGCCTCATCAAGCTCCTGCCCCCTCACAGTAATGGGACCCTAAGCCATCATTACCGGTTTAGTGACAAACAAAACTTTTCCACAGAAATCACACTGAGGTAGTATACCAAGATCCATTAGTCTCATTTTTCAAAATTACCTTTAAGGTACCTTTACACGCCGCTACAACAGGATGGATACAACCCGCTACTTCACGTGCACGAGCACGCCCAAACGGTTACAAACGGGAAACGCAACACCTTTACACGCCGCCACAAGGTGCGCTACGCTACGTCACATCTACAGCTAGATACATCGCCGGGTGTCTCAAGTAGCCATCTGTAGCTTACCTTACCTCATTTACACACCGCTACAACAAGCTAATATGGGCGGACCTGGTGCAGCAGGGACAGCACATAGGCGTGCCACAATTGTGGAGTACGAGACGTCCGTACGCTGATAGGACAAAGCAATAACATCATGATTGGGCAGGCATCGCAGGAGGCTGTTTAATACATGACGCTCGAGCAATTGTGTAGTGTGACTAGTCAGCTCCTTAAATATGCCTCCCTATGCAGCGTCTACCAATCGTAATGCAGGAGCTTCCTCCAATGATCGCTGAAGGGGCGCAGTATCCCGGAGCCTGTGTCACGCCCCAGCTACATACCAGGTACATCGCCTGGTGTATAGACATCCCTTCTGTAGCTTCTTTACACGCCGATACAGCTCGCTGCAATCGGCTTTGTAGCCACCTGTTTCAGAGCAGTGCTCGGAAACAGATGTATCTGTTGCCGGCTGCCTCCTACCGTCTTCACACGCCGCTACTACGGGCTATATTGACGACGCAAGCTACAATCGTAGCCTGTAGCGGGTTGTATCCATCCTGTTGTAGCGGCGTGTAAAGGTACCTCTAGGGATGAAACAAAGCTTACTTTCACCCTGGCCCAAAAAATAGGCAAACAAAATGTATTCTCCATTGTTGCTGCAGTCAGTAGCACTTGATATCCCGAACACAACATCCCGCCACAACATTTTTCTGTCTTCTTTGTGGTTTCACTTGAAGCATCGTGAAATTTAATAATTGTGATTCTGTTCTCTGCATTGGAATATTTCAGAATTTACATATTTTGTTTAATTTATTATATTACGGTATATTAATTCTGGATGGGCAGATTGATCACGTCTGCTCTCATTTCCAACCTTTCACCTGATTACTTGATTCAGTGACAGCTGCTGGCAAGTGCCGAGAATCCTGAGTGATCAGCAACACAGGCCAATCTCATGAAAGGACTGGATGATTTATGAGCAAGTGTATGTTATTGTGCCAAGACAGGGAATTTTAGGAAGTCGGGGTAATAAAAACAAGACCTGTCTTGTAAAGGTCATTTATTACAGGAAAACATTGTATTCATAATTCTGGTATTTGCAAGTATACGTGATCTGACATGTGCGGCTCATTCACATAGACACATGCACTCAGCAGATTGTTTCCAATATCACTATCATCAGGGTCAGAATACGGTAAAGAAAATGTATCATCAGAAAATGACTTACGGTACTGCTTAAGTTAAACATCTTTATATATAAACATATACCGGTGCATCTCAATAAATTAGAGTATCATCAAAAGGTTCATTTATTTCAGTAATTCAGTACATAAAGTGAAACACGTATATTATATAGAGTCATTACAGAGTGATCTATTTCAAGTGTTTATTTCTGTTAATGTTGATGACTATGGCTTACAGTCAATGAAAACTCAAAGTCCATTATCGCAAAGAGTCAGTGGTCCAAGTGTGGCGTCCCTGCAGTCTGATTGCCACAGAGGGGTATTGCACCCAATCCACGGGTGTGGTATCCCCATCTGCAGTAACCAGGTTGGTAAGTCCAGTCACCCACAAACACACCCAACACACCCAGTCCCAGGGACAGCGGGTGAACCCAGTCAGTGGGACGGCTCAGGCAGTCAGTGGGAGAGAAAGGTGGTGGGTGGGAAGTTAGCAAGGAATCAGGAAGTAGGAAAGGAACACCACAGGAAGTGAGAGCCCAGTAGGAGAAGAAGGTTGGCAGAGTAAGCTGTAGAGAAGGACCCGGAGGACTTGAGCAGCGATGAGGCTCGTTCCAGGACAACGGACTGCAGAGAGACATAGGGAGCCCTAGGGGAGCAGGCAGTGATCAATCCACCCATGCGCCCGAATCTGAATTAAAGCGGAATGGCAGGGTGAGCACCAGGGACCCAGCCCTGAATGTGGCAAGGAGACTCCAAGCTCCAACCACAGAACCAGAGGCCACGATATCTAGAAGAGCTGTGGCCTACCCCCAACACATCCGCTGAGAAGGCAGCCATACACAGGTGAGGGTACATGGCCGGTCACCCGACAAGGCACGTGGCTGCTGGATTGGGGCACTGTGTGTGGAGGTATGTGCAGGAGATAGGCGAGTAGGCAGCGCTGAGGAGGAACGACCTGAGAGGGAAGGAAAATGAAAGGAGTGTACTGGACAAGCAATCCTAGTTGCTAAGGATGACCCAGGCTGCAATTGAACCTAAGCTATAATCTTTGGTGCCAGCAGTGAAACTGAAGTACACTGGGTTTGGAACTCAGAGCTGTGTGTGAGTATGCTCATTTCCCGCCTGAGGAGCGGTAGACTGAAACGCCGCACAGGCAGCAGGAGCCTGCCTGTGAGATGCTCCGATCCCTCCCTGCAGCCAGATCAGTCCTGCTGGCCCACCAAAACCCTAATAACCCATACTCCGGATGCCGTGACAAGCGACACCATTTCATTTTCCAGCAGGACTTGGCATCTGTCCACACTGCCAAAACTGCCAATACCTGGCTAACCAAAGACAGTATCATTGTGCTTGAGTGGCCAGCAAACTCACCTGACCTAAACCCCATAGAGAATCTATGGGGTATTGTCAAAGAAAGATGAGAGACACCAGACCCAACAATGTAGACGAGCTGAAGGCAGCTATCAAAACAACCTGGGCTTCCATAACACCTCAGCAGCTGCAGGCTGATCGCCTCCATGCCATGCTGCATTGATGCAGTAATTCATGCAAATGGAGCCCCGACCAAGTATTGAGTGCATTTACTGTACATACGTTTCATTAGGCTTACATTTATAAGTTACAATTTATTACTTCAGTTGGTCTTATACTGTGTAACGGAGTGGGTAGCCCTGACTGTATTATTATTGAAATGGACACTGAAGTGGACATTACACAGTCCGATACTGCCACCTTGTGGACAAGTGCTGGAATTGCTGCAGAGATAATGACACCGACTGCTGATCCCCTCCCACAACAGCCGTGTGCTCAGGAAGAAAAAGTGCGGGAAAAACAGAAGGAAACGGAGCTCGACCAGGACAGACCTGCCTGTGGGTGTTCCTCGAGTGAGGGCTTCCTTGTGACACCTTTCTGGAAAGATCACGCTGCGGAAGCCGTTGCAACAACTCCCAGGCTGCAGAACATTGTTACCATGAGCCTAACCTGACTGCAGAGCATCGCACTCCTAGAGCATATTCAGAGACTGTGACGGACACAAGGGAGCCACCTTCGAAATCTATATTTTTTTCTTTTTCCCCGGACTGAGAGACTATAAACCAGTACCTGTGGAGAGGACTGAGGAAACCCCCTTCATCGCTTCCCCTGGAATCGCCACCGTTAGACCCCAGGCCTGCGACATGGGAGCTACGCCTTCTGTTGTTATAGACTGGTAACGTACATTGAGGGAAAGCTAGGGAAAGAGATTGCCAGTACTGTTTTGTTTCTTGCCGTGCATCCGGAACTGAATATCAGGGTATTCAACCTTCCCTATGTGTGCCGCCAAACCGGTTGAATGTGTTATCACCATGTTTAATAGTAAAGAAATGTTTCCTCCCGTTAAATCTGAGTATGGGGATTTTGTTGAAGCAGATCATAGACACACACCCGCGGCCTTACTGCCAGTCACTTCAACTGTATAATATTCTAATTGTCTGAGATAATGACCTTCGGGTTTTCACCGGTTGTAAGCCATAATCATCAACATCTGCCGAAATAAACACTTGAAAAAGCTCACTCTGTGTGTAATGACTCTATATAATATATGCATTTCACTTTATGTATTGAATCACTGGAATAAATTAACTTTTCATGATATTTTAATTCATTGAGATGCACTTGTGTATATATATATATATATATATATATATAGTGACGTAGCAAGGGGAATGGTGGTAGAGGGACGCTATGTTTCCCCAAGGATGGTGAGCTACTGCATGTATGGGACAGGAGATGCTTACATAAGCATAGGTGAGGTAGGTGTGGCCACAGTTACTTAGAACGGTGGCTGTTGGTAGAGCCTGTTACGGGACCTCATCTATGAGGTATGGGGGAAGGTTTTGGGCGGGCCTCCATTCCTCATCCCCCGCCCCAGGCTTTTGAAGTAGCTGGGAGGGAAAGACAGGTGAGCGAGATTAGGCCTGCGGAGACGGCTGTCAAGGAGGAGAGGGAGAGGTTTTTGTTGTTTTTGGGTGCCTGAAAAGGAGTAGCCTGTGAGCACACAGAGAGCGTGTACCGGACCCCAAGGTGGGGTAGGACCCCTAGACGAGCTCCAGGAGAAGCAGGTTTAGGGCCGACACTATTTATCCTGATGAAAGGACTGTTTTTGTTTTGCCATTGTGTGCGATAAAACACACTTGTTTTTGGACTGAGCCTGAGTGTCACTGCCTTACTTGCTGCTGCTATAGAGACTGATCCCTACATATGGTGGAGAATGCGGGCAATGCAGTAAGGCATACACTAACCGCTGTAGAGGACGAGTTGTATGTCCTGGGTGAAGCAAGCCCTAAAGCAGCGCTCAGCAATGGAGGACGTTGTAAAGGCATTGGTTGAAGCCAACCTGCAGCAGAAGCAGCAACAGCAGATGTATGCTGAGGCGCTGAAGGCCCAGCAGCACAGCCATACGGAGGCCCTGAGACTTCAACAGCAAACTAACCAACTCCTGATGGAACAGTTAACAGCCCTGAGGTCAAGCGCACCATATGATCCACAGCAGGACATCAAGAAGAGGGTCCGTGCGTCCCTCCAAAAGATGACCGCAGGGGACGATGTCGAGGCCTTCTTGGCGGGGTTCGAAAGAGTGGCAGAGCGAGAGTGTCTGCCGCTACACCAATGGTCGGAAGTCGTAGCACCATATCTGATTGGAGAACCCCAGAAAGCGTACTACGACCTGAGCGAGCAAGACGCCCGGGACTATCAAAAGGTAAAAGCCGAGATTCTAGATCGATTAGGTGTGAATGTGTATCTCCGTGCCCAGAGAGTCCATCGCAGGGCCTATGTAGAGACTGTAGCGGTCCGGTCTCAGATGTATGATCTCGTCCATCTTGTAAAAAAATGGTTACAGCCGGAGCTGTTGTCCCCAGCGCAGATGGTTGAAAGAGTGGTACTGGACAAATTTGTGCGGACCTTGCCCCCAGCCATACAGCAGTGGGTGGGACATGGGGACCCTGTCGATGCCAACCAGCTGGTCGGTTTGGTGGAACGTTATGAGGCCACCCAGAACTTGTTAAAATATCTTCCCCAGCCTGGGTGCTCCCCAAATCCCGCAAGGTCACCGACCCTGAGAAATACAGGACTCTGACCCGCACCCCCACCCCTCCAGGCCCTCAGGCAAGGAAGCTAGAGACCGTTGTGTGCTGGAGGTGTCAAGAGCGAGGACACATTGCTGCAAACTGCCCTATCACCACAGATCCTATGGACTGCAGTGCGGCCCGGCGCGTCTCCCTCTATGCCTCCCCGGTATATACCGCTGCTCCCCCAGAGCCTGCACATATCTCTCCCATGTGTCAGGTTACGTTGGCGGGATGTCCTGCAGCTGCCCTCTTGGACTCGGGTAGCCTTATCACTCTGGTGCAGGCCACCTTGGCTGGGTCTGCATCTTACACGGGACAGAATGTGGGGGTCCTGTGCATTCATGGGGACTTGAAAGAGTACCCTACCACCATAATCACTATCAAAACCCCGAAGGGGGAGAGTCGTCATGAGGTGGGAGTGTTAGAGTCCCTGCCGTATGGACTGATCCTTCGGAGAGACTTTCCCCTATTCTGGACTCTGTTACTGGGAAACCAGGGGTCAAGGGTTAAACAAGTCCAGAATGTCACTGACCCTGAGCCTGAACCTCGTGATCCCGACTCAGGGGTGCCAGCCGTGGGAGTAACAATGTCCCCTCTAGAGGTATTAGTGGGTGAAGCCGACGAGCTCGGGTCAGTACCTGAGTTCGCAGAGTTGGGAGTTCCCCGTGACAATTTTGGTACTGCACAGCTCCAAGACCCGACGTTAACTCGGGCAAGGGAAAATGTTATTTGTATTAATGGGGTGTTTCAGTACCCAGGAGCAGACCAGGTGTTTCCCCACATGGCTGTCAACCAGGATCTCTTATACAGGGTTGACAGAGTGCGGGGTGAGACCTTGGAACAGCTGGTGGTTCCGCAGCCTTATCGGCCGACACTGAACAGAAGCAATCTCAGGCAATGGTGAGCTTATCGTGTACTTTACTCAGAGTTATTTAGCAACAGTTTACAGTTTTACAGTCGCAGTTCTTTCACGTTACTGTTCCTTACACTTTTACACTGCTCCGGATAACTGGGTTATGCAGCTCAGGCAGCTCCTCTGCATTGCCTCCCTCAAGTCCTTTCAGGCCCTTTTCTTTCTCTGTCTCCTCACTCACGGGTTTGGTCTGGCCCTCACGAGCTCTTGTGTGATGGGTCCCTCTCTCTCAGGGTCACTAGCCCTAGTTTGATGGCTGTGTTCCTAGACCGTGGTGGTAGGTAGGCTGCAGGTCATGGAGTACCTGCCACACGCCGGTGTGACTCATGATTAGGGTATTGGAGTCTCCCCTGTCACCTCTACAGAGCCGGCTCTCTGGCTGTCCTTTGGCCTAGCCTTCCAGTGTCCCAAGATATAGTTATGGGATCACCAGGCTCCCTCTTTCTCACTTGCTCTCAGCTTCAGGTGTCTCTGCTGCAACTGTCTTTTCCCTCGCCTCCAGCTATCGAGCGAGCTTTCTCTCTTGGATATGTCGAGCCCCAGGGCCTGGGGTACTCGGGTACCAGGCTTGGTGGGTGTATTAGGGGTGTCACGGGTGTCAGCGCCTGATCCCGTGGCCTGGGTGACACTTCAAAAAGGGTGTATTTACAGGGTATAAGAGTTTGTCATGTGACGCCACCTGTAGTACCTGGTGATGGGTCACCAGCGCTGCCACAGTCTGCCGGAGGTAGATGATAGTACAGCTAAGTTGGCAAAGCTCCCTACAGGTGGAGCGGGTCCTCCGGGGCAGCGTAGTGTGAAGGGGCAGCCTGGAGTGAGGCTGTAGGTTGGGATGGGGAGTGATGAAGCAGTCTATAGGGACACCGGGAGTAGAGAGGAATGACGCACACACACTGTAGAAGTCTCTTTTACCTTTTACTGGTGTTATATCAGGTAAAGACGTCCAGGGCACTGATAGGTGACCAGGTGCACAGTGGGTCCCCACAGCAAGTGGGTATAAGGCCTCGTCTGCTTCTCTACAGTTCCTGAAGCCCTGTCTGCTTGTAGCCAGACTGGCCTCCTCTCTCCTCAGGTCCTTGCTCTCTCCTCCTGTGCGGTCCACGGGTTACCCTCTCTGATCACTGCCTTGTGATGCCTCACTGCGGTCTCTGGCTCCCTCTCTCTGGACTCACAGGGGGACTGGGTCACTGAATCCTCCATGGTGTGACGGGGTTTTCTGTAGTCCTGAAGTATCCTACAGGTACAGATCCCCGAAGTCTGGTACGTCTCTGGGCGAACTTCCACTAGTTCCTCACTCCCTTTGGCTCTGCTCCTTGCCTTCTGTCCCCACTCCTAGGCTTGCGGGACATCAGAAGGGCCACTCTGGGTCACTGGCTCGGGCCTAACCGCGGCACCGACCACCAGGACGTCTTTGCAGGTCTCCTAGCGTCTTCACACTCTAACTAACTCCTCCACCAGCAGCAGTATTTATAGGGGACCTCACCTAAAGTTGGTGAGTAAAGCTCCCCCTACTGTGCCGGAGTGGAAGATGTTGCAAGTAGTAGGTACCTGCTGTGGCAACCCAGCTGTGCATTAGGGAAGTCAGTGGCTACCTGCGTGAGCAGAGCGCCACATAACCCCCTAGGTAATTTCAGTACTCCTGGACTGAGCATTTTTGTGTTTGAACAAAAGGAATAACAATTTATAACAAGAATAACAGGTATCATATTTACAAAGTCTCAAAATATAAAAATTTACAAAAACCACTGAAGAATGTTGGAAAAATTGAAAAACAGATAAGTCCATACGGTGCTGGTCCATTCACCGCAGGCTTTAAAAAAAAAGAAAAGAAGTTTGTTGTTACACCAGTCAAGTAACATGGTCCTTTTTTAAATTTGTAATCCGGGGAATAGTTCAAAGGGAAGAAGTCTTTCAAAAGTTCAACAAGTCCTTACAGGTAAAGTCTCTGTAGGCTCAACAGTTCAACAATACACAACAACATCTGCTACGGGTGTTTCGGCGTAGGAGTCCTAGGTACTATAGGGGCCTTTACCGGTCATAAGTGCTGTAGGCCTCCTAGCCCTGGGGTCAGCTCTTGGCCAAGTTTTTGCTCTCCCTAGACAGCTCCTTACGCCAACTCCACTCACCCCTTTTTTGGTGTTGTGTACCTGGTGTTCTTTGTTGCTGGCCTATGCTTTACCCTTTAATGCACTACTATTTACATTCTTATTTTACAACTGCTATTGTGGCGGGGCGCATATGCAGGCGTCACAGAGGGGTACTACACCCGTAAAAGAGGTGTAAATACTCCAGCTACAGGTGGACCCTAGGATGGTGGGTGGGACCCATTCCCAGCACTCCCACATTAGTACAGTGGTGGGAGGTTACCCGGGAGGGGATATATTCACCTCTAGGGGGAACTAGAGTTAGTTAGTGACTTAGGAGTCAGGCAGTGAGCCTGAAGGAACAAGGAGGTCCTGGGCTCTCGGCTGAGATGCCAGGAGGAGATGGAGGAGAAGGAGAGGAGTTAGGAAAGCTCAGACTAAGTGGAATGAGGCGGAAGGTCAAATCGGAGCGGTTTCAAGCCGAACCGGAGGGAAGAAGGGACCTTGAGGAGGTCCTGAAAGAGGGCGGCCGACAAGAGAAGTCCGGGTCCTAGATAGAAAGGGAGATCCTCAGAGTTGAGCGCCCATACTCCAGGGATACTCCAGTCCACCATGGGAACGCCAGACCCGAGGATCTAGCCAAAGTCCAGCTTTGCAGTCGGCAACCGGCTGCTGTGGCTTGTTTACCTGCCGCTCTGCCATTGCAGCGATCTGCTGGCTTCCTCACCAATGAGGGAGAGGACTCCCGGTACTACCCTTTGGAAGTGCACTGAGATACAGGCTGATTTGCTGCTAAGGGAAAAAAAGAAAAAAAAAAACCTCTTTATATCTGATTCTCTAGCGAGTGTGACCGTGAGCTTTGTGTGACAGAGCAAGTGCGACAGAAGTAAGTGTGTGACTTGTGATTCAGTGAGGAGGTGTTTGGGAATCCTGCAACAAATACCTGTGTGAATTGCTGACTGTTTGTTTTTGTTTTTTTTCACCTTTTAATTTTATTGGGCTTTCTTATCTTTCTTTTCTCTCTACAAGTTTATAGTCTCTTATTTTACTACCTGTAAGTTAAAGGGTTAACTACTTGCACTTAAAACCTGTGGTGTAGCTATACTTACAAGGGGTTAATTAAGGGTGGGGGTGCATAATTAAGGGTTTATAAGAAGCAGCTGGTTGGGGCTTCCAGTCCTTTGGAAGTGCACTGAGATACAGGCTGATTTGCTGCTAAGGGAAAAAAAGAAAAAAAAAAAACCTCTTTATATCTGATTCTCTAGCGAGTGTGACCGCGAGCTTAGTGTGACAGAGCGCAAGTGCGACAGAAGTAAGTGTGTGACTTGTGATTCAGTGACTTTGGATTCAGGGAGTTTGGAAGGGAGGACTTACTGAATTGCTGATTGTATTTTATTAATACTTTGCATTTCTTTTTACTTATCATTTCTGTCTGGTGCAATCCCCATTAGGAAATGAGCTCCATGATTGGCAATGCCATCCGGTGTACATCTTGCCACATGTATGCATTCCTTGACCAGCCGGCCGAGGGTGCATACTGCTGTGTGAGATGTGAGTACGTTGTGCATTTGGAAGCCCAGATACTGGATCTAAATGAACGACTGACAACGCTGAGATCCATAGACAATATGGAAAGGAGTCTGCTGCTCACTGAACAGCTGCTCAATGGGATAGATGTGGGGGAGGATGGTACTATGGAGCCTCAGGACCATGAGGTAGCTAGCTGGGTGACAGTTAGAAGGCGGGGTAGAGGGAAGGGTGCCAGGGAGGCTAGCCCTGATCTGGCACACCCCAATAAATTTGCTATGTTGGCAGATGAGGGGGGTGTGAGTTCAGGTACAGCACTGCTGCAGCAGGGCATGACCTCTGAAAGCCAGAGGAGTGTCTGCTCCAGTAAGGGGGAAAACAGGAGAGTAGGGTAGGCCAGACAGGTGCTGGTAGTGGGGGACTCAATTATTAGGGGAATAGATAGGGCAATCTGTCACAAAGACAGGGATCGTCGAACAGTGTGCTGCCTACCTGGCGCTCGGGTCCGGCACATCGCTGATCGGGTTGACAGATTACTGGGAGGGGCTGGTGAGGACCCAGCGGTCATGGTGCACATTGGCACAAATGACAAAGTTAGAGGTAGGTGGAAGGTCCTTAAAGATGATTTCAGGGAATTAGGCTGCAAGCTTAAGGCAAGGACCTCCAAGGTAGTATTCTCTGAAATACTGCCTGTACCACGTGCCACACCAGAGAGGCAACGGGAGATTAGGGAGATAAATAAGTGGCTCAGGAATTGGTGTAGGAAGGAGGGGTTTGGGTTCCTGGAGAACTGGGCCGACTTCTCTGTTGGCTACAGGTTCTATGCTAGGGACGGGCTGCACCTCAATGGGGAGGGTGCAGCTGTGCTGGGGGAGAAAATGGCTAGAAGGTTGGAGGAGTGTTTAAACTAGGGATTGGGGGGGAGGGTATTCATTGTATAGGAGGGGAAGATAGTGTAAACAGTAACCTGGGCACAAGTAATAAAAGTGGGGGTGGCATGGGGGGTGGGGTTAGAACAGTCAATCTAGTAGGAAGGAATAGAGGTAAAGAGAGATGCATAAAGTGCATGTTCACTAATGCCAGAAGCCTCACCAACAAAATGGAGGAATTAGAATTGATTTTGTTGGAAAATAATTATGACATGGTGGGGATTTCGGAGACTTGGCTGGACGAGAGTCATGACTGGGCTGTTAATTTACAGGGCTATTGTCTGTTCAGAAATGACCGTACAAATAAGCAAGGGGGAGGTGTATGTTTATACGTAAAATCATCCTTAAAACCCATCATGCGTGATAATATAGGTGAATCTAATGGAAATGTAGAGTCTCTGTGGGTGGAGATAAGGGGAGGGGGAAAAAATAATAAATTACTGATAGGGGTTTGTTATAAGTCCCCAACAATAATGGAAGTGGAGGAGAATATCCTCATAAAGCAAATAGATGAAGCAGCGACTCAGGGAGAAGTCATTATTATGGGGGACTTCAACTACCCTGAAATACATTGGGGATCAGAAACCTGCAGTTCTAGCAAAGGTAATAAGTTTTTGAAAACTATAAGAGACAATTACCTTTCACAACTGGTTCAGGACCCAACAAGAAGGGGGGCACTGCTGGACCTAATATTAACCAACAGGCCAGACCGCATATCAAATATACGGGTTGGAGGTCACTTGGGTAATAGTGATCATAACTTAATAAGCTTTCAAGTATCCTTTACTAAGACGTGTAGTAGAGGGGCCACAAGGACACTAAACTTCAGGAAGGCAAATTTCCAACGGTTGAGAGATGATCTTAGTGCAATAAACTGGGACGATGTCCTGAGACATAAAAGTACACAACACAAATGGGAGATGTTTATTAGCATCCTGAATAGGACCTGTGCACAATATATACCCTATGGGAATAAGCATGCTAGAAATAGGAGGAAACCACTATGGCTAAATAAAGCGGTAAGAAGTGCAATATGTGACAAAAAGAAAGCATTTAGGGAATTAAAGCAAGTAGGTAGTGATGAAGCATTAAATAAATACAGAAAATTAAATAACATTTGTAAAAAGCAAATCAAGGCAGCAAAGATTGAGACAGAGAGACTCATTGCCAGAGAAAGTAAAAAGAATCCCAAAATATTTTTTAACTACATAAATAGTAAGAAACTAAAAAATGATGGTGTTGGCCCCTTTAAAAATAGTCTGGGTGAAATGGTGGATGAGGATGAGGAAAAAGCAAATATGCTAAATGACTTTTTTTCAACAGTATTTACACAAGAAAATCCCATGACAGACAATATGATCAGTGATAACAAAAATTCTCAATTAAACGTCACCTGCTTAACCCAAGAGGAAGTACGGCATCGTCTAAAAATCACTAAAATTGACAAATCCCCGGGCCCAGATGGGATACACCCCAGAGTGCTGCAGGAATTAAGTACTGTCATAGATAGACCATTATTTTTAATATTTAAAGATTCCATAATATCAGGGTCTGTACCACAGGACTGGCGTATAGCAAATGTGGTGCCAATATTCAAAAAGGGGACAAAAACTGAACTTGGAAATTATAGGCCAGTAAGCTTAACCTCTACTGTGGGTAAAATCCTAGAGGGTTTTCTAAGAGATGCTATACTGGAGTATCTGAACAAAAATAACCTCATGACCCATTATCAACATGGTTTTACGAGGGACCATTCCTGTCAAACTAATCTAATAAGCTTCTATGAAGAAGTAAGTTCTGGACTGGACCAAGGAAATGCAGTGGATGTGGTGTATATTGACTTTTCAAAAGCTTTTGATACGGTGCCACACAAAAGGTTGATACATAAAATGAGGGCAATGGGGATAGGGGAAAATATGTGTAAGTGGGTTAAGAACTGGCTTAGTGATAGGAAACAAAGGGTGGTTATTAATGGAACACACTCAGAATGGGTCACAGTTAACAGTGGGGTACCACAGGGGTCAGTGTTGGGCCCGCTTCTATTTAATATATTTATTAATGACCTTGTAGGGGGCATACAGAGTAGAATCTCAATATTTGCAGATGACACTAAACTCTGCAGGGTAATCAATACAGAGGAGGACAATTTTATATTACAGGAGGATTTATGTAAACTAGAAGCTTGGGCTGCTAAATGGCAAATGCGCTTTAATGGGGATAAATGTAAAGTCATGCACTTGGGCAGAGGAAACAAAGGGTATAATTATGTGCTTCATTATAAAACACTGGGCAAAACTATCACTGAAAAAGACCTGGGTGTATGGGTAGATGACAAACTCACATTTAGTGGCCAGTGTCAGGCAGCTGCTGCAAAGGCAAATAAAATAATGGGATGTATTAAAAGAGGCATAGATGCTCATGAGGAGAACATAATTTTACCTCTATACAAGTCACTAGTGCGACCACACTTAGAATACTGTGTACAATTCTGGTCTCCGGTGTATAAGAAAGACATAGCTGAACTAGAGCGGGTCCAGAGAAGAGCGACAAAAGTTATTAGAGGACTAAGGGGTCTGCAATACCAAGACAGGTTATTAAACTTGGGGTTATTTAGCTTGGAAAAACGAAGGCTTAGGGGTGATCTTATAATAATGTACAAATATATGAGGGGGCAGTACAGAGACCTTTCTAATGATCTCTTTACTCTTAGGCCTGAGACTGGGACAAGGGGGCATCCTCTACGTCTGGAGGGAAGAAGGTTTAATCATAATCACAGACGCGGATTCTTTACTGTAAGAGCAGTGAGACTATGGAACTCTCTGCCACATGATGTTGTAATGAGTGAGTCACTACTAACATTTAAGAGGGGCCTGGATGCCTTTCTTGAAAACTATAATATTACCAGTTATACATACTAGATTCTTTGATAGGGCGTTGATCCAGGGAATTAGTCTGATTGCCGTATCTGGAGTCAGGAAGGAATTTTTTCCCCCAATGTGGAGATTAGTGTTGCCACATGGGGTTTTTTTTGCCTTCCTCTGGATCAACATGTTAGGCTATGGGTTGAACTAGATGGACTTAAAGTCTTCCTTCAACCTTAAAAACTATGTTACTATGTTACTATGTTACCTACACGGAGCTACTGGGTACAGATCAATCCCAAGCGGAGAAGAACGGACATGGGTTAGTTAATGAAGGCACACCACGTGTTCCACCATACCACCTGGGATCCACTTGCAGCCACCCGTTAAGCTACCTGTTTAGTAACATCTAAATACTGAACTGTCAACTGTAACTGATGCTGCTTCAAGTTGACAGTAAAGTACCCGGGAGAAAGTGACTTTTCTTCTGAGTGTATTTTTCAACTGCAACCTGTTCCCTTCCAGGAATGCTGCCCCGGAGGAACAGCCCTGCCTGTAGAGGGCTTCGCCATCTCAACTGCACTACCATCTACCTCCGGAGGACTGTGGCGGCGCTGGTGACCCATCACCAGAAACTACAGGTGGCGTCACATGAACTGTATATATTTTCCCTGTAAATAATTCCCTTTTTGAAGTGTCACCCAGGACACGGGATCAGGCGCGGCCACCACTCCCCGTGACACAGCAATGCTACACCTGGAGCCTGATACCCGAGTATCCCAAAGCCTGGGGCTCGACACTATTTACACATTTACTTTTTAGTTTTATTCTACCTTACATTACTGTGCCCACTCTCCATACCTCGATGGGGGTTGACCTTGTGTGCTTCTTTGTGATCTACGCACTACAGGTGTCACTGTCTCAGGTGTTGTTTCTAGTGAAGGGCATGGTGCAGGTATGTCAGGTAAGCGTCTGCGTTGCCTTAGTCTCACTACAGGGCTAGCAGGTGTACCAATTGCAGCATCCTCAGATTCTCTACCAACGGGTATTTCTTCCTGATTCCTTTGTACTACTTCCTTCAGCTGGTAGAAATTCAGTACAGGCTCCATCTTGTTGAGACAAATCTTCCGGGAAATCTCCTAAAATGGTTGGGATTACCTTCTCCTTTGGTTCTTCACTTGGACTTTGTTCTTGAACTGGTTCTGACTATTGCATTGGTTGAGTTGGGGGATTTTGATTTTCCCATATGAGGTTTGGCCCAGGCCCCCAGGGACTGCCCGTTTAAAGGACAGCTCCTGGCGATGTGGGTGGCTCAGTTACAGCGGCGGCAGATGGGCTCCCCAGTGGAGCTGTATCGGTCGGTGGTTCTCCCTCGGTACGCTGTGGCTTGCTTCGCTCTCATCCAGGGTACATCCTCCGGACTGTTGGCAAGTTGAATCAGTGGTTGAGGTCGGGGCTGGGGTCTTGGCGCTGGCTGTTGGTTTTGCTGCAGCTGCAGAGCGTCCATCAGCTTAGTGATGTTTTTGTTCATTTGGCGCATCTCAGCATGCAGGGAATCATATTTGTCAGGCTGAGCAGATTGTACATTGTGCGTGGCTGCAGACACGGGTACTGATTTTGGGGTAGCCTGCATCTCACCACTGCACCACCTTTTAATGGCAGCTTCATGGGTCTCTACCGGCCGCAACCCTTTAATAGCCATGTCCTTCAGGGTGTTAAAGTCAGCTTCTGGATTGCTCAATGACCACCAACATACAGTCTTATTGTCCTCAGGGGATAGCAGGGGGATAGCAGTCCCCGAGTGAATTGTTCAATCAAGAGCTTATTTTCATCGGGTACACTGGCAGGGCTGACATGTTTAAGAGCGCGCAATGCTTCTTCCAGACGCCAGGCATAATCTCTGATATCATCTCCCGACCTCTGGTAGCAGTGATGAAAGCGCATGCGTATATCATCCTCATTGCATTCCTCAAAGGTAGATCTCAATTTGTCAAATATAACAGCTGCTGATCTGCGTTCGGTGGCAGACCAAGAAGCACTCTCTTTCTCTGCTTTTCAACTGTCTGAGTACCACAGCGGCGTGCTGCTGACCGGTCATCGCATACATATCTAGGACGCTGGTGATCTTTCTCCGAAAAGCATCCAACATATAAGGGCATCCGTCATACTGGGGCAACCACTTGGTCCCCGGGATGTATGGGAGTGAGATAGGCGTTATTGGGGCGATTGCGCCTGGGGCGCCGGTGGCGCTGGCAGTGCTACTGGAAGCAGCCATGGTGGCTTCCGGGTAATTCCTAGGGTCAGTGAACGCGCTGTCGTCGTCGCTGGAGGAGGCCGACATGCTGGAGGCCCCCCTAGTGAAATACAGCCTGTTCTCAAACAGTTAAATAGTTTAGGAGTTTCTGGACTAAGCCGCGGCGCTCGGAAATGCTCGGCTGAGCAAGGGATGGGCTTCAGTTTCGTGCTCTACAGGCCAGCACGCCCCCTTTCTTCCCGCTCTTCGGCGCAGTAATGGCGGCGTAGTTTAAACAGTCACTAATACATTTGAAATCACGGCACACAGTACCTGGGCATGGGATCCTGTTTGTGACGCCAGAAAGATATGTCGAGCCCCAGGCCCTGGGGTACTCGGGTAGCAGGCTCAGTGGGTATATTAAGGGTGTCACGGGTGGCAACGCCTGATCCCGTGGCCTGGGTGACACTTCAAAAAGGGTGTATTTTCAGGGGATAAGAGTTTGTAATGTGACGCCACCTGTAGTACCTGGTGATGGGTCAACAGCGCCGCCACAGTCTGCCGGAGGTAGATGGTAGTGCAGCTAAGTTGGCAAAGCTCCCTACAGGTGGAGCGGGTTCCCCGGGGCAGCGTAGTGTGAAGAGGCAGCGTGGAGTGAGGCTGTAGGTTGGGATGGGGAGTGATGGAGCAGTCTATAGGGGACTCCGGGACCGGAGAGGAATGACGCACACACACTACAGAAGTCTCTTTTACCTTTTACTGGTGTTATATCAGGTAAAGACGTCAAGGGCACTGACAGGTGACCAGGTGCACAGTGGGTCCCCGCAGCAAGTGGGTATAAGGCCTCGTCTGCTTCTCTATGGTTCCTGAAGGCCTGTCTGCTTGCAGCCAGACTGGCCTCCTCTCTCCTCAGGTCCTTGCTCTCTCCTCCTGTGCAGTCCACGGGTTACCCTCTCTGATCACTGCCTTGTGATGTCTCACTAGCAAATAGAAAACAAGCGGTGTCAAAAGAACAGCAGGGGTCCAGTATGCCACAACGCGTTTCGACGCACAGTTGCGTCTTTCTCAAGTGGAATGTCTCACTGCAGTGTCTGGCTCCCTCTCTCTGGCTCACGGGGGGACCGGGTGACTGAAGTCTCCATGGTTTGATAGGGTTTTCTGTAGTCCTGAAGTATCCTACAGGTACAGATCCCCGAAGTCTGGTACGTCTCTGGGTGAACTTCCACTAGTTCCTCAATCCCTTTTGGCTCCTTGCCTTCTGTCCCCACTCCTAGGCTTTCGGGATGTCAGAAGGGCCACTCTGGGTCCTGGCTCGAGCCTAACTGCACAGGGGGAGTATCCTGCAGGTGCAGGTCCCCGATGTCCGGTACTTCCACTAGTTCCTCACTCCCTTTAGACTGTCTGCTCCTTGCCTGTCCCCACTCAGGCTGGCGGGACTTCAGAAGGGCCACTCCGGGTCACTGGCTTGGGCCTAACCGTGGCACCGACCACCAGGACGTCTTTGCAGCTCTCCTAGCATCTGCACACTCTTACTCCTCCCCCAGCAGCAATATTTATAGGGGACCTCACCTAAAGTTGGTGAATGGAGCTCCCCCTACTGTGCCAGGGTGGAAGATGTTGCATGTAGTAGGTACCTGCTGTGGAAACCCAGCTGTGCATTAGGGAAGTCTGTGGCTACCTGCGTGAGCAGGGCGCCACAGATATTCTGCTTCCAATATTCTGCGTCCTCCAGGGAACCTCTCCTCCTGGGAATTAACTAACTAGAACTTTGTGTTCCAACACTTTCTCTTCTTCTCTTGACTGCCTCTAACTGAGTGTTTTTCTATTGTTGGTCTCTCCACCCACTTGGTCAGTGCTACTCTACGCTCATCCTACACTACTCTTAACCCCTGCTACACCTTGCCTAACCTAGAGTCCTAGGCGTAGGGTCGGTGTGTGTATCTGTCGAGCCCACTGGGACGAGGGTACTCGGTACCGGACCGGGTCTCTACTGGGGAAGTCACGGGTGGTCCTGGTCCGGACCGTGCCCCGGGCCCTGGCAAATAAAGGGTAATATTTACAGGGGATGTCAGTCGTGACGCCACCCACTTGATGCGGCCAGAGATGGGGGCCGCCGCTGCTGCAGAACCTCCGGGAATGATGTAGTGGCAGCTTAGGTGGTGCAGTTCCAGTGGGTAGAACTGTGTTCCCCGGGGCAGTAAGGGTTAAGTCTATTGTGGAGTGTGTAGCACACTTACTTTGCAGACGCTGCAGGGATCTCTCCTCCTGGCTGGTGCTGACAGGCTGTATCCTGTAAGGAGGGAATAGCTTTCACGCAGAGACACAAGGGAAGCAGTTCCAGGGTTTTCCAAAGCTTTACTCTCAGCTCTTCAAGTTACTTTACAGCAGAGTTACAGTTCTTACACAGTTCAAGTACAGTTCTTAGTACACGGGCACATTCTCCCTCTCCGGGTTCCCTTTGCTCCCTGCAGTCAGGCCTCTCTCTCTGTGACCCCTCACACAGTCTGCAGTGTCCTTTCCGGGCTATAATGGTCTCCGTCTACACGGGTGTGTGTGAAACGCTGGACAGTATGGCGGTGACTCGGGCTTCTGTGAGTCCTAAGTTTGTCACTGAGCTGCCTGTCCTTTGGGTAGGGATCTCAATCTGAAACTCAGAATCCCCGTCGTGTTGTTTGGGGATGCCGGGTAAACTACGGTCCCCTCTAGAGCCGACACTCTACTTCAGCCCAGCCTCCAGCAGTCCTCCAGCACGAGGCTCTACCAGGCTCCTTTCTCTCTGTGTCTCTTGGTATATAGGAGGGCTACTCCGCCTGCAGTCAGTTGCTTTAGCTGTGGTTCTAGGGCCCCGGGTTACACCGTCCCTCTCTGCTCTCCCACACTTCTGGGGATCCAGCTCTGGATAGGCTTTCTCTCTCCTCTGGCTCACACTGGCTCAGTACAGATTCTGCGTCCTTCTGCCCTCACTCTTCCAGAACGTGAGGCTTTCTGTCTGCTCAGCTTCAGCTCAACCTGCTGCTGTTCTCTGGCCTTTGCATCTCAGCTTCTCTGCTGTTCTTGGTCTTTGCTGTTCAGCTCACTGCGGCCTACTGAACTCCTTCACTCCTCCCCCTTCCTATATACTGTCAAGTCACCTGACTACGGGGATGCCCAACCCACTCCTCTAAATCCACCACCCCTCAATCTCATAGAGTCTCTAATCTCAGGGCTGGATGTTGCCTTCTCTTACACGTGGGTATATGGGCTGTGAGGATGTTGGTGTGCAACAAGTGTCCTACCTGCCTGGCTGTAGTTCCCTTTGTGGCCTCCTGGACGCAGGGGCGCCACATATCTGTGTGGGTGTTCCTAAGTCAACCGTCTCTACTTTACCTGGCTGCAGTTCACCCTGTGGCCGCCCTGGTCGCAGGAGTGCCACACAAGCATAGCTCATAATCTCCATCTGGCTGCATAGTTCACAATAGGATTTCTCTATAGTATCCACATGCACAGTCTCTGTATACAGGCTCCCTTTCAATCTCTAGTTAAACCTGATCAGTCCATCAGCAATGGCTCAAACAATACAGTTCTCAGCACTACTGGATTCTCTAACTAGCTTTCCCTAGCTCACTACACAGTTGGTCACCGGCCACAGATTTCCGTTACTCACAAAGCATTGCTTCTTTCTGGCCACACCGCCCATTTCAGAGTTCTGTAATCTCCAAGTGTCTCTGGTCAGCAGCCACATGTTGTCTCTCTCTCTCCTCAGAAACGGCACGACCTCAGCTCCACGTGTGACCACCAGCGATGGATTCTGCTTCTCCTCCAGCCCTCTCGGCTCCTCCTCTCAGTTTCCCTGGTCTTTCTCTTTACTTAACTTTTGATGACCCCTAGTGACTAAATAATTTCAAACATTTTACAGCATTAAAAGTCATTGCAGAATATTTTACAGCATTATTATTATGAACTCAATGCTATAAACACATGTCAACCTGCTTACACTAGCATGCTCATTTTGATGCTGTGGAGTCAGAAGCGATCTCCAGCAGGTGAATGCAGGGAGAAGCTGCCCTGCACCCACCACAGATGGTGAGAACAGGGCAGTTGTGGACACCTGTGGCTTCCTGCAGGTCTGGAAGCACTGCATTAAAGACACCGTGGCTCCGGACCAAAGAGCACATACCCTTAATCAGATCAGTAAACAGCGGAACAAGAAAAAAAGCCAGAATTGTTTTTCTGATCTCTTCAGCATTGCAATAAAATGCAATAACTGGTGATTAAAACAATGTGCCTAGACGCTAAAAATAAGCTGTCACACAGCTGTATGCAGGGAGCTATGTGTGGGCTCTTGCTGTATACAAGGGACTATGTGTGGGCTCCTGCTGCAGCTAGGAAGCTATGTGTGGGCTCCTGCTGCAGCCAGAGGGCTCTGTGTGCGTTCCTGCTGCAGCCTGGGGGGGAGGGGGCTCTGTGTGGGCTCCTGCTGCAGCCAGGGGGGCTCTGTGAGGGCTCCTGCTGTATGCAGGGAACAATGTGTGGGCTCTTGCTTTATGCAGCTGAGGGGTTCTGTGTGGGCACCTGCTGCAACCAAGTGGCTCTGTGTGTTCTCCTGCTGCAGCCGGGTGGCTCTGTGTGGGCTCCTGCTGCAGCTGGGAGCTCAGTGTGGGCTCCTGCTGAAGCCGGGGGGCTCTGTGTGGGCTCCTGCTGTATGCAAGGAGCTCTGTGTAGGCTCCTGATGTATGCAGGGGGCTCTGTGTGGGCTCCTTCAGCTGTGGGACTCTGTGTGGGCTCCTGCTGCAGCCAGGGGGCTTAGTGTGGGCTCCTGCTGCAGCCGGGGGGGCTATGTGTGGGCTCCTGCTGTAGCCGGGGGGGCTATGTGTAGGCTCCTTCAGCTGTGGGACTCTGTGTGGGCTCCTACTGCAGCCAAGGGGCTTAGTGTGGGCTCCTCCTAAAGCCGGGGGGCTCTGTGTGGGTTCCTGTTGCAGCTGGGGGGGCTCTGTTTAGGCTACTGCTGTGTGCAGGGAGCTCTGTGTGGGCTCCAGCTGTATGCAAGGGCTCTAAGTGGGCATCTGCTGCAGCCGCGGGGCACTACTCGGGCTCCTGCTGAAGCCGGGGGCTCTGTGTGGGTTTATGCTGCAGCAAGGGGGCTTTGTGTGGGCTGCTGCTGTATGCAGGGAGCTCTGTGTTGGCTCCTGCTGTATGCAGGGAGCTCTGTGTGGGCTCCTGCTGTATGCAGGGGGCTATGTGTGGGCTCCTGCTGCATCCGGGGAGCTATGTGTGGGCTCCTGCTGCACCCAGTGAGCTATATGTGAGCTCCTCCTGCAGCTGGGGGGCTCAGTGTGGGCTCCTGCTGCAGCCGGGAGGCTCTGTGTGGGTTCCTGCTCCAGCCAAGGGGTTCAGTGTGGGCTCAAGCTGCAACCAGGGGGCTGTGTGTTGGCTCCTGCTGTATGCAGGAGGCTCTGTATGGGCTCCTGATGTATGCAAGGGGCTCTATGTGGGCTCCTCCTGTATGCAGGGGGCTCTGTGTGGGCTCCTGCTGTATGCAGGGGGCTATGTGTGGGCTCCTGCTGTATCCAGGGAGCTCTGAGTGGGCTCCTGCTGTGTGCAGGGAGCTCTGTGTGGGCTCCTGCTGTATACGAAGGACTATGTGTGGGCTCCTGCTGTATGCAGGGGGCTATGTGTGAGCTCCTGCTGTATGCAGGGAGCTCTGAGTGGGCTCCTGCTGTGTGCAGGGAGCTATGTGTGGGCTCCTGCTGTGTGCAGGGAGCTCTGTGTGGGCTCCTGCTGTATGCGAAGGACTATGTGTGGGCTTCTGCTGTATGCAGGGGGCTATGTGTGGGTTCCTGCTGTATGCAGGGGGCTATGTGTGGGCTCCTGCTGTATGCAGGGAGCTCTGAGTGGGCTCCTGCTCTGTGCAGGGAGCTATGTGTGGGCTCCTGCTGTATGCAGGGGGCTATGTGTCGGCTCCTGCTGTATTTAGGGGGCACTTCCGAGCTATGTTAAATCAATTACCCACCCCTGCTTTATTATGTATAGCCCAATGTTATGTATGGTGCTATATATAAGGGTGGAAATATATGTGCACTGCACTGCATGCGCCACTGTTTTTTTCTTTTTGCTTTTACAGATGTGCGCCTATGTGCTAATTGCATGACCTATCAAATGATCTATGAAAAGATGATCATGTGACATTTCAGGTTAGGGGGGCCCTCGCCTTATAAACAGCCCGGGGCCCTGGCTACTCTTAATCTGCCCTTGGTCCAAACTCACCTATCATGTTCAGCAAAAGTGCCAGTGTTTTGTTTTCTCTTGATCCTGAAATGCTACTGCAGACGTTGGCTAGAGTAGCATTTCTGGTGAGGTTTACATGACTGAGAAGATGCGCTGAATCATTAAAGTGTAACCAACACACATGTAAATAAGCAACTCTGTAATATATATTATCAGAGAAATCTGCTAGAATTGTTCAGTCATTACCAAAATTCTCAACTCTGAGGTAGATTCTGTATTCAGTGAAAACTTTCCCATCACCGAGATAGGAGACGACAGCTGTTACTGATGAGATGATATGTAGATAGAAAAGGGAGGAGGGTGGACGGCTGCCTCTTGCTCCTCCCTCTGCTTCTACCTCCTCCCTCTACCTCTTGCTCCTCCCTCTGCTTCTAGCTCCTCCCATCATCATAGAATCTCATCAGCATCATCTGCCATCTCCTATCTCAGTAATGGGAAAGTCTTCACTGAATACAGATTTTGCCTCCGAATTGAGACTTGTGATAATGATGATCAATTCTGGCAGAGAAAGAAGCAGATTTGTCTAATAAGAAATATTGTCGAGCCCCAGGCCCTGGGGTACTCGAGTATCAGGCTCGGTGGGTGCTTTCACAGAGGATGTCACAGGTGGCAGTGCCTGAGCCCGTGGCCTGGGTGACACTTTAATAAGAGGTGTATATACAGGGGATTAGAGTTTGTCATGTGACGCCACCTGTAGTACCTGGTGATGGGTCACCAGCGCCGCCACAGTCCTCCGGAGGTCGATGGTAATGCGGCTGAGATGGCCCCTCCGGGGCAGCATTCCTGGAAACAAGCAGAGTGATGGAAATAACCACACTGAGGCAAAGTCACTTTCTTCTGGGTACTTTACTGTAAACGTTCAGTAGTAAATACAGAGTCCACAGTTTAGCATCAGTTGGTAAAGTAACAGGTAGCTCTACAGGTGGCTGCAAGTGGATCCCAGGTGGTATGGTGGGACCCGTGGTGTACCTTAGTTGACGAACCTGTGTCCTTTCTACCCCGCCTAGGATAGGTCTATACCCAATGGCTCCGTGTAGGTAGTATTGGGGGTCCCCTCCTTCGTGGTGAGGAAGTGTCGAGCCCCAGGCTTTGGGGTACTCGGGTATCAGGCTCCAAGGGGTTAACGCTCCTGTGTCACGGGGAGTGGTGGCGAGACTGATCCCGTGTCCTGGGGGACTTCTTTTGAAAAAGGGGTATATTTACAGGGGATTATATTTACAAGTTGTCATGACTCCACCTGTAGTTTCTGGTGAGGTGTCACCAGCGCCGCCACAGTCCGCCGGAGGTAGATGGTATCGCAGCTAGTTGGCAGAGTCCTCTACAGGTAGGGCTGGACCTCCAGGGTCAGCTTGTAGTGGAGCTGTAGATGGGATGGGGAGTGTTGGAGCAGTCTATGAGGGGCACCGGGAACAGAGAGGAATGACACATGCACACTGCAGAAGTCTCTTTTACCTTTTTACTGGTGGTACGCAGGTAAAGATGTCCAGGGCACTGACAGGTGACCAGGTTGCACAGTGGGTCCCCACAGCAAGTGAGTATAAGGCCTCCTCTGTTCCTCTTTGGTAATTGAAGCCCAGCCTGCATGCAGCCAGACCGGCCTCCTCTCTCTTCCTGACTCTGGTATCTGTCCTCTCCTCCTGTGCGGTCTACGGGTTACCCTCTCTGATCACTGCAGTGGTGCACTGTTGTGTCTGGGTCCCTCTCTTTGAACCCACAGGGGGGAGTATCCTACAGGTGCAGGTCCCCGATGTCCGGTACTTCTTAGGGCGAACTTCCACTAGTTCCTCACTCCCTTTAGACTGTCTGCTCCTTGCCTGTCCCCACTCAGGCTGGCGGGACTTCAGAAGGGCCACTCCGGGTCACTGGTTCGGGCCTAACCGCGGCACTGACTACCAGGATGTCTTCACAGCTCTCCTAGCATCTGCACACTCTAACTAACTCCTCCCCTAGCAGCAGTATTTATAGGGGATCTTGCCTAAGGTCAGCAAGTGGTGCTCCCCATACTGTGCCAGGGTGGAAGATGTTGCATGTAGTAGGTACCTGTTGTGGAAACCCAGCTGTGCATTAGAGAAGTCTGTGGCTACCTGCGTGAGCAGGGCGCCACAGAAGCAGGCAGACAACTCCGTCTGGCAGGGTGCTGCAGCTGTTAAACAAACCACAACAGCCGGTTGCCGACTGCAAAGATAGACCTTGGCCAGATCCTCGGGCCCGGCATTCCCGTGGTGGACAGGAGAATCCCCTGGACTATGG
The DNA here is from genome assembly GCA_033576535.1 of Allobates femoralis. Taxonomy (NCBI): domain Eukaryota; kingdom Metazoa; phylum Chordata; class Amphibia; order Anura; family Aromobatidae; genus Allobates; species Allobates femoralis. The sequence goes on from JARQOC010000004.1 coordinate 44,294,735, forward strand.
TTGCTCCACGCTGGGGTTCTCCCTTTCTCTCTAGGGCCCGGACTCCGCACGTCGGGCGCCCTCTTTCAGGATCTCCTCAAGACTCTCTTTCTCCTATCCTCCAGATCAGCTTGGAGCTGTCCAGGTAACCCTTCCGCCTCGTTCCACACTCTTTTCCTCTTCAGACTAGCCTGTTTAGAGGCTCTCTCACCAACTAGAGACCCTCTTGTTCCCCCTAGAGGTGAATAAATCTCCCTCCTTGGTAACCTCCCACCGCTCTACTAATGTGGGAGTGCTGGAATGGGGTCCACCCACCAACCTAGGATCCACTTGTAGCTGAGGCATTTGCACCTCTTGTACGGGTGCAATACCCCTCTGTGATGCCTGACTACGTGGGGCGCCACAATATTACAGAGTTGCTTATCGCCATGTACACTATTGATCTAGGAAATTAAAATTAAAATGATGGTTACGCTTTAAGTTGCGTGCACCTTTTAATTAATTCAATGCATTGCACTGCAGTGCGCCTTCACTAAGACTAAAGTGCGTAACGCCAGCCTTAACGAATCAGCCCCATTGTGTTGGAACTAGTAAAATCCCTTTCAACTATTGAGCTTCTTTATCAGTCTCAGCTGCTAACAATGATCATTATCGAGCAACCAAAGATGGAAAATGTTATGGGTGTCTAGTTGCTGCCAGAACCACAATGCCTTTTGATCATTTGGGACTTTTGAAGGGAAGTGGTGTGCACGTCTCTTGGTGCCCACAATGAGGACAACAAAATTCCCTGCTTATATTGAGTCTGGCGGAGCCCTACTCAAATACATCATATACTTTTACATGACTTTGTCATTCATGAGTTACACCTTGGTATGACATCGCAGGGATGTGCATATAGTATTTATAATGATCTGGGATATTTATGTTGCTCTTCTGTCCTAAAGGTCAAAATATTTACTTAATGGGAATCATAGAATGGTAGAGTATGAAGGGGCCTCCTGGGTCATCTGCTCCAACCCCCTGCTCAAAGCAGGAGTCACTAAATCATCCCAGACAGATGTCTGTCCAGCCTCTGTGACTTCCATTGTAGAAGAACTCACCATCTCTCGTGGCCGCCTGTTCCACTCGCTGATCACCCTCACTGTCAAAAAGTTTTTTCTAATATCTACCATAATCTGTGTCTCATCTCATTCAGTTTCATCCTATTGGTTCTAGTCTTTCCTTGTGCAAATGAGTTAAAGATGATCCCTCTACAGTGTGACAACCCTAGAATAAAGCTGATCCCTCTACAGTGTGACAGTCCTAGGATAAAGCTGATCCCTCTACAGTGTGACAGCCCTAGAATAAAGCTGATCCCTCTACAGTGTGACAGCCCTATAATAAAACTGATTCCTATACAGTGTGACAACCCTAGAATAAAGTTGATCCCTCTATAGTGTGACAGCCCTAGGATAAAGATGATCCCTCTACAGTGTGACAGTCCTAGGATAAAGCTGATCCCTCTACAGTGTGACAGCCCTAGAATAAAGCTGATCCCTCTACAGTGTGACAGCCCTATAATAAAACTGATTCCTATACAGTGTGACAACCCTAGAATAAAGTTGATCCCTCTATAGTGTGACAGCCCTAGGATAAAGATGATCCCTCTACAGTGTGACAGTCATAGAATAAAGCTGGTCCCTCTATAGTGTGACAGTCATAGAATAAAGCTGATCCCTCTACAGTGTGACAGTCATAGAATAAAGCTGATCCCTCTATTGGAAGTACACTGAGCTGCAGGCTGATTTTCTGCTAAGGGAAAAAAAAAAAAAATCCTCTTTATATCTGATTTTTCTAGCGAGTGTGACCGCGAGCTTAGTGTGACAGAGCGCAAGTGCGACAGAAGTAAGTGTGTGACTTGTGATTCAGTGACTTTGGATTCAGGGAGTTTGGAAGGGAGAAATTACTGAATTGTTGGTTGTATTTTATTAATACTTTGCATTTTTTTACTTATCATTTCTGTCTGGTGCAATCCCCATTAGGAAATGAGCTCCATGATTGGCAATGCCATCCAGTGTACATCTTGCCACATGTATGCATTCCTTGACCAGCCGGTCGAGGGTGCATACTGCTGTGTGAGATGTGAGTACATTGTGCATTTGGAAGCCCAGATACTCGATCTAAATGAACAACTGACAACGCTGAGATCCATAGACAATATGGAAAGGAGTCTGCTGCTCACTGAACAGCTGCTCAATGGGATAGATGTGGGGGAGGATGATAGCATGGAGCTGCAGGACCGTGAGGTAGCTAGCTGGGTGACAGTTAGAAGGCGGGGTAGAGGGAAGGGTGCCAGGGAGGCTAGCCCTGATCTGGCACACCCCAATAAATTTGCTATGTTGGCAGATGAGGGGGGTGTGAGTTCAGGGATAGCACTGCTGCAGCAAGGCATGTCCTCTGAAAGCCGGAGAAGTGTCAGCTCCAGTAAGGGGGAAAACAGAAGAGCAGGGCAGGCCAGACAGGTGCTGGTAGTGGGGGACTCAATTATTAGGGGAATAGATAGGGCAATCTGTCACAAAGACAGGGATCGTCGAACAGTGCGCTGCCTACCGGGCGCTCGAGTCCGGCACATCGCTGATCGGGTTGACAGATTACTGGGAGGGGCTGGTGAGGACTAGAGATGGGCGAATCCTAAATTACTCGGACTCGCTAGACTGTAACGAGTCTGAGTCCAGGACTCGCTACTCGTTGCGAGTCTAGCGAGTCCAATGTAAATGAATGGGGAGGCGAGTATTGCAGCGATTCCTCTGCTGCCGGACCCTATAAGGGGTCTGGCAGCAGAGGAAAAACCTGCAAATCCCCCTGTTATTCTTTTAAAGCCAGCAGCAAAAAGCCGCTGGCTTTTAAAGAATAATAATAAAAAAAAAAAAAGATTGAAGGGGGAAGGGGGGGTCAGGGGGGGTGAGGGGGGAGAGGGGGGGTGCACCGGCCCGGCCGGCTACTTACCCCTGCCTCCGCCGCCGCTGCCGCCTCAGCCGCAGACTCGCTCCCCGAGTCTCTCTGCTTCTGTTTCCGGAGATTCCCGAATGGTGACAGGAGCAGTGAATAAATTAACTTGCGTCACTGCTCGGGAATCTCCGGAGCAGAGCGAGTCTGGCTGACAGCAGAGTTCAGCTCAGGTCCTAATGCCCTGAGCTGAACTCTGACTGTTTAGTCAGTTCTCAGCTCTGCTACATCCCTGTCTGTCTAAGCACAGACAGGGAAGTAGCAGAGCTGAGATTGCGTTTTGGACTACGTCGGACGGAAGAGGATTTTTAAAATAAAGATGGAGTCCCTAATGGCTTTTTTGTTTTATTTTTAATAAAAAATTTTCTCTGTGTTGTGTTTTTTTTTTTATATTGAGTACTGGAAATTCATGGCGGTCATGTCTAATATTGGCGTGACCGCCATAAATTTCGGGCTTAGGGCCAGCTGATAATACAAAGCTGGCCCTAACCCCTTAATTACCCAGTGAGCCATTGCCACCAGGGCCACTGGAAGAGCGGGGTTCAGCGCCAGAGGATGGCGCTTCAATGAATGCGCCATCTTCTGGGGCGGCTGCGGGCTGCAATTTGCAGCGGGGGGTGCCCAGAAAGCTTGGGCATCCCTGCGCTGCGGATTCCAGCCCTCAGCTGCTTAGCTGTACCTGGCTAGACATAGAAATTGTGCGGAGCCCCACGCATTTTTTTTTTATTATTTCATGAATTTCATGAAATAATAAAAAAAAAAATGCGTGGGGCTCCGCGCAATTTCTATGTCTAGCCAGGTACAGCTAAGCAGCTGGGGGCTGGAATCCGCAGCGCAGGGATGCCCAAGCTTTCTGGGCACCCCCCGCTGCAAATTGCAGCCCGCAGCCGCCCCAGAAGATGGCGCATTCATTGAAGCGCCATCCTCTGGCGCTGAACCCCGCTCTTCCAGCGGCCCTGGTGGCATTGGCACGCTGGGTAATAAAGAGGTTAGGGCCAGCTTTGTATTATCAGCTGGCCCTAAGCCCGAAATTTATGGCGGTCACGCCAATATTAGACATGACCGCCATGAATTTCCAGTACTCAATATAAAAAAAAAACACAACACAGAGAAATTTTTTTTATTAAAAATAAAACAAAAAAGACATTAGAGACTCCATCTTTACTCCAAAAATCCTCTTCCGTCCGACGTAGTCCAAAAACGACATCTTCACTGCCACAACCCTGTGCATACATATACATATCTATGCACAGGGAGTGAGCAGGCTGAGAACTATCTCAGCTCTGCTACATCTCTGTGTAGGCGGGCTCTAGGACCCTGGAGCTGCCGCAGCCAGCAAGTCCCAGAGCCCAGCACGCAGCACATAGCAGAAGCCGGAAGAGAGGTAAGGAGCATTTCTCCCCCCTCTCTTCCTTCGCTCCCTGCGGACTCGTTACTGACTGCGAGTCATCCCTGAGATTACTCGCAGTGTAACGAGTCGGGCGAATCCCTTACTACTCGGCGAGTACCGAGTAGTAACGAGTAGATTCGCCCATCCCTAGTGAGGACCCAGCGGTCATGGTGCACATTGGCACAAACGACAAAGTTAGAGGTAAGTGGAAGGTCCTTAAAGATGATTTCAGGGAATTAGGCTGCAAGCTTAAGGCAAGGACCTCCAAGGTAGTATTCTCTGAAATACTGCCTGTACCACGTGCCACACCAGAGAGGCAACGGGAGATTAGGGAGATAAATAAGTGGCTCAGGAATTGGTGTAGGAAGGAGGGGTTTGGGTTCCTGGAGAACTGGGCCGACTTCTCTGTTGGCTACAGGTTCTATGCTAGGGACGGGCTGCACCTCAATGGGGAGGGTGCAGCTGTGCTGGGGGAGAAAATGGCTAGAAGGTTGGAGGAGTGTTTAAACTAGGGATTGGGGGGGAGGGTATTCATTGTATAGGAGGGGAAGATAGTGTAAACAGTAACCTGGCTACAAGTAATGAAATTGGGGGTGGCATGGGGGGTGGGGTTAGAACAGTCAATCTAGTAGGAAGGAATAGAGGTAAAGAGAGATGCATAAAGTGCATGTTCACTAATGCCAGAAGCCTCACCAACAAAATGGAGGAATTAGAATTGATTTTGTTGGAAAATAATTATGACATGGTGGGGATTTCGGAGACTTGGCTGGACGAGAGCCAGGACTGGGCTGTTAATTTACAGGGCTATTGTCTGTTCAGAAATGACCGCACAAATAGGCGAGGAGGAGGTGTATGTTTATACGTAAAATCATCCTTAAAACCCATCCTGCGTGATAATATAGGTGATTCTAATGGAAATGTAGAGTCCCTGTGGGTGGAGATAAGGGGAGGGGGAAAAAATAATAAATTACTGATAGGGGTTTGTTATAAGTCCCCAATAATAATGGAAGTGGAGGAGAATATCCTCATAAAGCAAATAGATGAAGCAGCGACTCAGGGAGAAGTCATTATTATGGGGGACTTCAACTACCCTGAAATACATTGGGGATCAGAAACCTGCAATTCCAGCAAAGGTAATAAGTTTTTGAAAACTATGAGAGACAATTACCTTTCGCAACTGGTTCAGGACCCAACAAGAAGGGGGGCACTGCTGGACCTGATATTAACCAACAGGCCGGACCGCATATCAAATATACGGGTGGGAGGTCACTTGGGTAATAGTGATCATAACTTAATAAGCTTTCAAGTATCCTTTACTAAGACGTGTAGTAGAGGGGCTACAAGGACACTAAACTTCAGGAAGGCAAATTTCCAACGGTTGAGAGATGATCTTAGTGCAATAAATTGGGACGATGTCCTGAGACATAAAAGTACACAACACAAATGGGAGATGTTTATTAGCATCCTGAATAGGACCTGTGCACAATATATACCCTATGGGAATAAGCATGCTAGAAATAGGAGGAAACCACTATGGCTAAATAAAGCGGTAAGAAGTGCAATATGTGACAAAAAGAAAGCATTTAGGGAATTAAAGCAAGTAGGTAGTGATGAAGCATTAAATAAATACAGAAAATTAAATAACATTTGTAAAAAGCAAATCAAGGCAGCAAAGATTGAGACAGAGAGACTCATTGCCAGAGAAAGTAAAAAGAATCCCAAAATATTTTTTAACTACATAAAGTAAGAAACTAAAAAATGATGGTGTTGGCCCCTTTAAAAATATTCTGGGTGAAATGGTGGATGAGGATGAGGAAAAAGCCAATATGCTAAATGACTTTTTTTCAACAGTATTTACAAAAGAAAATCCCATGACAGACAATATGATCAGTGATAACAAAAAGTCTCAATTAAATGTCACCTGCTTAACCCAAGAGGAAGTACGGCATCGTCTAAAAATCACTAAAATTGACAAATCCCCGGGCCCGGATGGGATACACCCCAGAGTGCTGCAGGAATTAAGTACTGTCATAGATAGACCATTATTTTTAATATTTAAAGATTCCATAATAACAGGGTCTGTACCACAGGACTGGCGTATAGCAAATGTGGTGCCAATATTCAAAAAGGGGACAAAAACTGAACTTGGAAATTATAGGCCAGTAAGCTTAACCTCTACTGTGGGTAAAATCCTCGAGGGTTTTCTAAGAGATGCTATACTGGAGTATCTGAAGAAAAATAACCTCATGACCCATTATCAACATGGTTTTACGAGGGACCGTTCCTGTCAAACTAATCTGATAAGCTTCTATGAAGAAGTAAGTTCTGGACTGGACCAAGGAAATGCAGTGGATGTGGTGTATATGGACTTTTCAAAAGCTTTTGATACGGTGCCACACAAAAGGTTGATACATAAAATGAGGGCAATGGGGATAGGGGAAAATATGTGTAAGTGGGTTAAGAACTGGCTTAGTGATAGGAAACAAAGGGTGGTTATTAATGGAACACACTCAGAATGGGTCACAGTTAACAGTGGGGTACCACAGGGGTCAGTGTTGGGCCTGATTCTATTTAATATATTTATTAATGACCTTGTAGGGGCATACAGAGTAGAATCTCAATATTTGCAGATGACACTAAACTCTGCAGGGTAATCAATACAGAGGAGGACAATTTTATATTACAGGAGGATTTATGTAAACTAGAAGCTTGGGCTGATAAATGGCAAATGAGCTTTAATGGGGATAAATGTAAAGTTATGCACTTGGGCAGAGGAAACAAAAGGTATAATTATGTGCTTAATTGTAAAACACTGGGCAAAACTGTCACTGAAAAAGACCTGGGTGTATGGGTAGATGACAAACTCACATTTAGTGGCCAGTGTCAGGCAGCTGCTGCAAAGGCAAATAAAATAATGGGATGCATTAAAAGAGGCATAGATGCTCATGAGGAGAACATAATTTTACCTCTATACAAGTCACTAGTGCGACCACACTTAGAATACTGTGTACAATTCTGGTCTCCGGTGTATAAGAAAGACATAGCTGAACTAGAGCGGGTCCAGAAAAGAGCGACAAAAGTCATTAGAGGACTGAGGGGTCTGCAATACCAAGACAGGTTATTAAACTTGGGGTTATTTAGCTTGGAAAAATGAAGGCTTAGGGGGAATCTTATAATAATGTATAAATATATGAGGGGACAGTACAGAGACCTTTCTAATGATCTCTTTACTCTTAGGCCTGAGACTGGGACAAGGGGGGCATCCTCTATGTCTGGAGGAAAGAAGGTTTAATCATAATCACAGACGCGGATTCTTTACTGTAAGAGCAGTGAGACTATGGAACTCTCTGCCACATGATGATGTAATGAGTGACTCACTACTAACATTTAAGAAGGGACTAGATGCCTTTCTTGAAAACTATAATATTACCAGTTATATATACTAGATTCTTTGATAGGGCGTTGATCCAGGGAATTAGTCTGATTGCCGTATCTGGAGTCAGGAAGGAATTTTTTCCCCCAATGTGGAGCTTAGTGTTGCCACATGGGTTTTTTTTGCCTTCCTCTGGATCAACATGTTAGGCTATGGGTTGAACTAGATGGACTTAAAGTCTTCCTTCAACCTTAAAAACTATGTTACTATGTTACTATGTTACTATGTATGGTGTGACGGCCATAGAATAAAGCTAATCACTCTACAGTGTGACAGTCATAGAATAAAGCTGATCCCTCTACAGTGTGACAGCTCTAGAATAAAGCTAATCCCTCTACAGTGGGACAGCCATAGAATAAAGCTGATCCCTCTACAGTGTGACAGCCATAGAATAAAGCTGATCCCTCTATAGTGTGACAGCCCTTGAGATATTTGTGGACAGCTATTAAGTCTCCTCTCAGTCTTCGTTTGTACAAGCTAAACATTCCCAAATCCTGTAACTGTTCCTCATAGGTCATGGTTTGCAGACCGGTCACCATTCTGGTCACTCTTCTCAGAACTTGCTCAAAGCTACAACAAAGATATTTACGAGCTTCAGATAGATAAGCTTTAAGGTACCGTCACACAGCAATATTGCTAGGCAATTTCACTGGCAATTTGCTGGTTGCAGTGAAATTATGGACACATACAGTCATGGCCAAAAGTTTTGAGAATGATACAAATATTAATTTTAACAAAGTCTACTGCTTCAGTTTTTCTAATGGCAATTTTCATATACTCCAGAATGTCATAAAGAGTGATCAGCTTAACAGCAATTACTTGCTAAGTCAATATTTGCCTAAAAATGAACTTTAACCCCCAAAACACATTTCAACATCATTGCAGTCCTGCCTTAAAAGGAGCAGCTAACATCGTTTTAGTGATTGTTCCATTAACACAGGTGTGGGTGTTGATGAGGACAGGGCTGGCGAACAATCAGTCATGATTAAGTAAGAATGACACCACTGGACACTTTAAAAGGAGGCAGGTGCTTGGTATCATTGTTTCTCTTCAGTTAACCATGGTTATCTCTAAAGAAACACGTGCAGCCATCATTGCACTGCACAAAAATGGCCTAACAGGGAAGAGTATCGCAGCTAGAAAGATTGCACCTCAGTCAACAATCTATTGCATCATCAAGAACTTCAAGGAGAGAGCTTCCATTGTTGTCAAAAAGGCTCCAAGGCGCCCAAGAAAGACCAGCAAGCGCCAGGACCGTATCTTAAAACTGTTTCAGCTGCGGGATGGGACTACCAGCAGTGCCGAGCTTGCTCAGGAATGGCAGCAGGCTGGTGTGAGTGCTTCTGCACGCACTGTGAGGCGGAGACTCTTTGAGCAAGGCCTGGTTTCAAAGAGGGCAGCAAAGAAGCCACTTCTCTCCAGAAAAAACATCAGGGACTGACTGATATTCTGCAAAAGGTACAGGGAGTGGACTGCTGAGGACTGGGGGAAAGGTACAGGGAGTGGACTGCTGAGGACTGGGGGAAAGGTACAGTGGACTGCTGAGGACTGGGGTAAAGTCATTTTCTCTGATGAATCCCCTTTTCGATTGTTTGGGACATCTGGAAAACAGCTTATTCGGAGAAGAAGAGGTGAGCGCTACCACCAGTCTTGTCTCATGCCAACTGTAAAGCATCCTGAAACCATTCATGTGTGGGGTTGCTTCTCAGCCAAGGGAATCGGCTCACTCACAGTCTTGCCTAAAAACACAGCCATGAATAAAGAATGGTACCAGAATGTCCTCCAAGAGCAACTTCTCCCAAACGGCCAAGAGCAGTTTGGCGCCCAACAATGCCTTTTCCAGCATGATGGAGCACCTTGCCATAAAGCAAAGGTGATAACTAAATGGTTTAGGGAACAAAACAGAGATTTTGGGTCCATGGCCTGGAAACTCCCCAGATCTAAATCCCATTGAGAACTTGTGGTCAATCATCAAGAGACGGGTGGACAAACAAAATCCAACAAATTCTGCCAAAATGTAAGCATTGATTATGCAAGAATGGAAGAATGGAAGAATGGACTGCCATCAGTCAGGATTGGTCCAGAAGTTGATTGAGAGCAGCCAGGGAGAATTGCAGAGGTCCTGAAGAAGAAGGGGCAACACTGCAAATATTGACTTGCTGCATTAACTCATTCTGTCAATATAACCTTTAGGTCCTCATAATATGATTGCAATTATATTTCTGTATGTGATATAAACATCAGACAAACACAAATAAAAGCCAGAGGGCAGCAGATCATGTGAAAATATCATTCTGGTGTCACTCTCAAAACTTTTGGCCATGACTGTAGTTCCATTTGTACACAGCAACAAAACAGAACAATGTGTCCATGATTTCACTGCAACCAGCAAATTGCCAGTGAAATTGCAAGCAATATTGCCACGTGTGCCGGTACATTAAAGGAGCAGGGTAGATAGCAAAAGTATATTGGGAAACTTTAGGTAAAGTTAGGACAAAAGAGATCACATTAGGAGTGGAAAACCTCTTTATGATCAAAATTAGCTCGGTCACTAATAATAATAATTTAATAATAAAGGATTAAATGTATTTTAGATGTCATGTGTGGACATAAAAAAAGGAAAAAGCAAACTTATTTCCCTTATTTTTTCACTTATACGCAAAAAAAACATTTTCACAACGGATTAAGTCAAAAGGACATAAACAACTGAAAATGTGCCAAGAACTGAGGTAAATGGTTATGAATGGGAGACTATTTTTTTAACCTACATGGATATATTTCGGGCTGTATATGTTTGCAATTAGGTGTCATTAAAAGTTTTAAACCACTCGGCTCCTGTATCCTCGGCTCCTGTATCTTCTGTGTTGCACTGTCTATTACATCTCTGATGGTCTGATGGAGAGGTCTTAGACTGGCTTCACACCACGTTTTTTTGGGATCCTGTTCTGTCCATTTTGAAAATAACAGTACAGGATCCTGTCTTGCCTCCCATGTATTCCTATGGCGCCGGATTGGTCATAAATGGCCAATCCGATTCTGCCAGTTCAGTCTCAGATTTGTTTCAGTCCTGTTTTTTCCCGACCCCAAAATCGGAGACTACTCCGATTTTGGACTCCTGTGAAAAAAACGTACCAAACCAGACAGAAACTAATCCAGGGCGATACGGCGCACATAACATGGGAGTCTATGGGCGCCGGATCCGGGAAAAAACAGGATTGTTTCCCGGATCGGATTTTAGTGTACTGAGCATGCTCATTGCACTTAAAACTGCTCTGTTCCCGTGTGACATCTATGTAATTTCATTTTATTGGTGTATCTACATACACTCCTAAAATGAAATTAAAGAAAGCAATGTGTTAAAAATAAGAAAAAAATGCTCACCTCTCTGCCGAGTGTCCCGCGATGCGAGGCATCCACCTCTGATGGTTGTAGGACCTTAATCAGCTGACCGAGCGGGGCAACCCGATCAGCTGATGTGTCACATGACAGCATCAGCTGAGCAGTTTAAATCGCCCAGTCAGCTGATTAAGGTCCTGCAGCTATCGGAGGTGGACACCTCACATCGCGGGACACTTGGCAGAGAGGTGAGCATTTTTTTTTTTTTAACACATTCCTTCCTTTCCCTTTAGCAATGTATGTAGATACATTGCAAAAGTGAAAGTACAGCTCCCAGCTCTTTCTGTGTCCAGATCCCTCAAATTCAAAGGATTAATAACCATATTGATATATATATGACCTGGACATATTGAAAGATCAATGGGCAGCAGCTATGACATTAAGAACAGTGTTGTGTCCAGTGGTGGCTCCAGGAAGATAGAATTTATTATGGGCCCCACAGGAATTGTATAGCATGACTCTATGGTATGTATGGTACAGCCAGTACTAAGAGGCACGGCCCAAGCTCTGACTTCATACATTCATAGCCTTGTCTATCCTGTAGTATCGGTGCCCAACTACAATACCAGCTGCAGCCAAAACACAAGAGTGGCACTAATTACTTCCAATTTCATACATGCCTCTGCAGTCTAGAGAAGACAGATGCTCATGTATTGTCATATGTTTGCATCTGTTTTTTTCACAATTTTTTTCTTTTTCTCAGAAAACAAGTCACATGATCCTCTAGCACACCTGGTCATTAAAAAGAAAATGAAACCCAATTGCAAAAATGATATTTCGCCCCAAATACATGCATTTAAAGTGAACCTGTCACCAGTGTTTTGGGTTCTAAACTGTGCCCATCACCTTTAACATGTGCATGGGGTTCCAGTAACCCCTTCATATACTCAGATGTGCCCTTAAATACCGCTGAAAAAGAGTTTTATTCTTGTCCCGTGCTGTAAGTAAATTGTTTGTTCCAGTCTGATTGTGATCAGAACTGTCCCGCTAATTGGAAATGCCACCTCTTCTGATTACATACAAGTGGATGACGTCTCTATTTCACCTGAAGTCTCGCACTTGCGCACTGGATTTGGAGAACTGCACAGGCGTGCCTCACTGTAGATGTTGGGAATTGTGTGGCCGATAGAGACTGAAGTCTCACTCCTGCGCAGGCATGCTTCACTTCTCCCTACTGAACAGCCAGTGATTGCAATGTTCAGGTGTGAGTTGTTGGGAATTGTGTGGCTGATAAAGACTGAAGTCTCACTCCTGCGCAGGCGCGCCTCACTTCTCCCTACTGAACAGCCAGTGATTGCAATGTTCAGGTGTGAGTTGTTGGGAATTGTGTGGCTGATAAAGACTGAAGTCTCACTCCTGCGCAGGCACGCCTCACTTCTCCCTACTGAACAGCCAGTGATTCCAAAGTTCAGGCATGAGTTGTTGGGAATTGTGTGGATGATTTAGAGACTGAAATCTCACTTCTGCGCAGGAGATTTGGAGACCTCCGCAGACGTGCCTCACTTCTCCCTACTGAACAACCAGTGATTACAAAGTGCAGGCGTGAGATCTTGGGCACTGTGTGGATGATTTAGAGACTGAAGTCTCACTCCTGCGCAGGAGATTTGGAGACCTGCGCAGGCATGCCTCCCATCACCCTACTGAACATCCAGTGAGGTACACCTACACAAGTCTGTGCCCTACTGAACAGTCAAAGTGCAGGTGTGAGACGTTGGACACTGTGTTGCTGATTTAGAAACTGAAGTCTCGCGCATGTGCAGAGGAATTGGAGACATGCGCAGGTGCGCCTCACTGTGCTCTAGTGATCAGCCATATTACAAAAAGAAACAGTTGCTCTCTGTAATGCAAAGTCATGAAAACATGAATGTGGGAAATGAAACTGAAGAAACCTGGAAAAACATGAAAAATTAAAATATGAGACACTTAGCATACACAAATGGCCATCTGTATATCCACCAGTAGCCTCATTGAGACGTGTCTCCTTACTGGGTCCATGTACTATAGATAATTCCACTCTCTATGGGTTAAAAAAAAAAACCTCCTTGTGCATGGGTGAGTAGGAACCTGCTGAGTGAAGGATAAACACACCTGACACTAGCTAGTAGGGGAGGGGTGCAACAGACAAAAAGTATAGACAAAAATAAGGTGTCGGTACTCGCTAACATACAGTGTGTACAAGTGCTAAACTGAACATAACGCAATATTACAATAAGAAACAGTTGTACTCTGTAATGCCAAGTCATAAAAATGTGAATATGGGAAATGGAACTGAGGAAACATGAAAAATTAAAATATGAGACACTTAGGCCGGCTTCACACCATGGCCAGATCCGATCCGGGGCTGTCAGGGGTGAACCTGACAGCCCCGGACCGGATCTGGACACAGAACTGGAAGGCAAATATGCCATCCGGTCCGGTGTGCAGCCGGATGCCGCTAATTGCAGCCGCAGCTGCTGATTATTCAAAGTCCTGAAATTACAGTAGCGTGCAGCCGCCGGTGTCCGGTTGCCGGATCCTCCCGGATCGGGGCAGTCTGGCCCCATAGACTCCCATGTTAGGGAGCTCCGGATTACTCCGGATCCGGGAGAATCCAATTTGGGGAGATTTTTCTTCCCGGACACAAAAATGCTGCATGTTCCGTTTTTGTGTCCGGGAAGAAAAATCTGATTCCTCCCGGATTCTCCCGGACACAGAGAGCTGCCATCTGGCTCCATCTGGCCCAATAGGATACTTTGGGGCCAAAATCCGGTCCGGGGCTGTCAGGTTCACCCCTTACAGCCCAGGATCAGATCTGGCCGTGGTGTGAAGCTGGCCTTAGACACTTCTTTTTTTAGCCCAGAGAGAGGCACTGTCTATAGTACAGGAACCCAGTAAGGCTCCATTCACAATGTGCGTTTTTGGTCTGTTTGTGCTCGTCAGTTTTTATAGCCAATACCAGAAGAGGAACAATCAGAGGAAAAGTATAATAGAAACACGCCACCACTTCTATATTTATCACCCACTGCTGGTTTTGGCTACAAATACTGATGAGCAAAAACAGACAAAAAACGCACAATGTGAATGGAGCCTAAGGAGACACGTCTTAACATGGCTACTGGGCGGATATACAAATGGCCATTTGTGTATGCTAAGTGTCTCATATTTTCGTTTTTCCATGTTTCCTCAGTTCCATTTCCCACATTCACATTTTCATGACTTAGCATTACTGAGTGCAACTGTTTCTTTTTGTAATATTGCCTTATGTTCAGTTTAGCACCTGTTCACATTGTATGTGAGGCAGTGCCAGCAGTTTATTTTTGTGTCTATTGAACAGCCAATGATTACACTGTGCAGGCTTGACACTTTGGAAAGTGTATGGATGACGTAGAAATGTTATCCACCTACTTGTAATTAGAAGAGGCAGCTTTTAAAGGCAGCGGGGTGGTGCTGCTCACGACCTGGAGACATCAGTGGGACCGGACCACCCAAGCATAAGGCTGTGTGCTCCCGACCAGAAATTGCAGCGTTTTTGATGCAGTGCATTGCCATTGCGTCGAAAACGTTGCGTTGTGCGTCCAACCATAGTGGATGGGATTTGTAGAAATCCCATGCTGACTGTGCTGCTCCCGACTGCAGCATTATTTCAGTTGTGGTGCGATTTACCGTGCCTCTGCATCTCTGTTAATTTCATGCTGTGGATTATGAAACGGTCACCATCGCCTGCACGCCAGAAGAAGCCGCCCTGCACCGAACGCCGAGCGTGAGTACAGGGCCACTGCAGTCTCCCTGTGTTAACCGCAAGTCTGGAGGTACTACATCCAAAACATACCCTGGTCTGGTGGAGTGGCTATTCTCCTTGTGGAGAGTATTCTGCCTGCCGGCTGAAGAGACTTATAGCCACAAAGCTCCTCTAGAAAATATGCAAAATGTCACTTCAGTGAGGAAGAAGACAAACTCTAATGCCACCTAATAAAGGTGAAAGAAATCCTAAAAGTCATAATTGACTCTTTAACAAGCCTTTTAATATGACTTAGGATTTGTGCCAGATCAGAACCCCAAACTGCAGACGATGCGTTTCAGGGTGATTGCCCCTCATCAGTGCAGAATAGCTATTTCCCCCAGACCTCATCTTAGCCTGTCATGCAGCCAGATCAGAATTCCCACACACTGCAGTGATGAGGGGCAATCACCCCGAAACGCAGAGTCTGCAGTTTGGGGTTCTGATCTGGCACAAATCCTAAGTCGTATTAAAAGGTTTGTTAAAGAGTCAATTATGACTTTTAGGATCGTTCCCTTTATTAGGTGGCATTAGAGTGCATCTACTTCCTCACTGAAGTGACAATCAACACATTAACTAAAACTTTTTCAGAGGTATATAGGGCACCTTTGAAGATATAAAGTGGTTACAGAACCCCATTCCCATGATGTTAAAGGTGATGAGTAGGGTTCTAAGCAAAAAATAGGGGACAGGTTCACTTTAGGTAAAAAAAAAAAAACGAGACCCACAGATGGATGACCCCTTTAAGGCCATTTACAAGTTTCTGTCACTTGTAAATGGTCTATTCTTTCCCCCAAAAATGAACTGTGAAATGGAAGTTAAGACTCACACATAATCAGAGCGGCGGCATTAACGGAGCCAGAACTAATGAAAGCAAGTCGTGGAGAAACGAGTGATTGTGAGCAGACGTGGAATCATCAGCGTTCGACAGCATTTGTAAATATTTTTTCGGAAAGTACAAAAACGACTTCAGTCATCATTGTTGGCTTTGATCTCCCTGAACGTGTTTACCTCTCCGGCTGCCTGGCAGGAACGCTCTGAGAATCGCCATCTGCCTTCCCATGTTCAAAAAACGATGAAAAATCCTCCCATGTCATTGTGAGTTAGAACTTAGTGTTCACTGTGTCATTAAACGAGACCCCTGTTGGATTTTAATTGCTGTACGAGATTCAATCCCATATCCACAAAGCATAAAACAACAACCCCCAAAGACGTTTTGTCCTCGGTTCTCAGAAGACGGTCCCTTGTTTGCATAGTTTTGTTTCATGTTGTATTAGTCGAAGGTTTGTCAATCTCTTAAGAGGCAGGAAAAACTTAAACATGTTTGATGGGTTAAGACGTCATATCCCCGTAATTAAAGATTCACGTTGCACAATTTGGAACCAAGAAGCAGGTTCCCAAACAAGGGGGTGGTGAGACTGACAGTCATGGGTCCAGAGACTAAATGTGGCGGAATCATGGTGCTTTTTGCCCCAGTTTTCTGGTGTAAATGAAGAAAAAAAATTGTGCAATATATATATATAAGATATGTGGAGGACATCATATTGTATGTAGGGCCTTATACTATGTAGGTTCTAGGGGCCCTCATACTGCATTTTGTGGCTGTAGTACTTTGACCGGAAGGGACGCGTCCCGGCGTCACATGACCGCGTCGCAGCGGTGATGTGGCGGGCGCGATATAGAAATCGTGCCCACGCTCTGCTTTTGTATAATGACGCCCATTAGGGCGTATTACAGCAACGAGGCAGGGGTTAGCGCGGCACAAAGGGACCCATCTACCGGTCAAAATGCCTTCAGGAACGCCCCTCTGATAACATTTTTGTAAGGTTGCAAACTACATTATAGTACTTGTAGATTACTACAAAAGATGAGGCAGGGATATGTTACAATGTATTCTAAGGCTGCAGGGGCAGGTATTAATAGTTTAGAAAGTTTATTTGGGGTGACAGGTTCCCTTTAATATGGTGGTTATGGTGTTGTCCGCAAGGAGCCACCCTTGGCTGGGTCCTTTCCTGGAGGAAGATCTGGCTAGAATTTCTTCGTGTTGTTAGTCTGCTAGGCCTTGCTTCCACCTAGCCAGAATCCTACTCCACACTGAAGAGTGGCAACACCCCAAAAAAGCTGTCTGTAGATGGATACTTAACCTTGGTAATCCCTTGTCATATCTCTAAGCTTATAAAAGAGCTGGATATTGACTAAAAGGGACACTTAATATGGTGGTTATGGTGTTGTCCACAAGGAGCCACCCCTTGGCTGGGTCCTTCCCTGGAGGGATATCTGGCTAGTCCTGTGTTTGAGACTCCGAACCGAGGCTCCACAGACTCTATTTGCATATTCATAATTCCCAGGGGGCAATGCGCCTAGGAATTCACTGTGTTGAGCGCTTTAGCCAGCTGCCCGCAGGTTCTCTACAAGATGTCCTGGTAGGACAGTCTAAGACATCTTCAGCCCGTAGTCCTCCTTTTCAGTGGAGTGAAGAAAGAGAAGAATCCTTCAGGAAGCTGAAGTTAGCCTTGTAAGGGGAAGAGATCCAGGCATATCCTGACTACCATTGTGGCACCCCAGGGTTCATGTGCCACAGTAACACCACAAAGGGTAAGATTTCCACAACACTACACTAATGCCTCCAGGCCAGAAGGTGGAGCTAAAGCTGCTTCCCTATATATTCTGGTGTGGAGAGGAAGTGGCAGTTCAGTGCGGGGTAGCACTGAGGAAGAAGGACCTGGGTGTAAAAGAGCTGCGTTAGTCTCAACCCACGGTCCACTCTCCAGTTCCTGGCCGAGCCAGGGTCTGAGGAAAGGAGACGGAGCAGAGAGGAACACACCTGGGAGACCGAATTACCTTGAAACTCACCAAAACTGTGCATGAAACATACAGCATAGTGAACACCGGATTATTAAAGGTCCCACATCTTCACTGTACCACAGCGAAGCAAAGTGGCGGGGTCAAGAACGCAGGACAAGACTCAAGTTGCCTAGCAAGTTGGTACCCGTGAGGAGAGACAAGGCCGGCAGCTTAGCTAAAGCGGCGGCAGGGCCACGCACAGCGCAGGAATAGGGAGCAGAGGACCTGGCCAGGGTGGGAGCAACCCGGCCCCTGTACAGACTCCGTGGACAGTACTCCGCTGAATTACCATCTACAGTAAAGACCTGGAAAACTGCAAAACTGTGAGTCTGTGTAATCCTTGCGCTCGAGCCCTGTTCTCTCTCACAAACTGTTTCATCACTACTGCCCTGGGGACCAGGCTCTGCCCATGTAGAGCCGTCATATCACAGGCTGCCGCCCATCATTCCCAGAGGTTCTGCAGCAGCGGTGGTCACCCTGACCACATACCACGGGTGGCGTCACGACTTTCTCCCCTGTAAATAACCCTCAACCTTTACTTGTGGGCTCGGGACATGGTTCGGACCAAGACCGCCGTGATAACCCCCGTGATACCCCGGTCCGGTACCGAGTACCCCGTCCCAGTGGGCTCCACACCATCAACACTTCATTCTGTACACGGATGCCAGCAACGTGGGACTGGGAGCAGTGCTATCGCAGATGCAAGAAGTTAAAGAAAGAGTTATTGCCTATGCAAGCAGGAAGCTCCGGCCTACTGAAAGAAACCCTGAAAATTACAGTTCCTTCAAGTTAGAACTACTGGCAGTAGTTTGGGCTGTTACAGAGCATTTTAAACACTACTTGGCAGCTCCAAAGTTTACCATCTACACTGACAACAATCCGTTAACACACCTGGAGTCAGCAAAATTAGGTGAGTTGGAACAAAGATGGATGGCCTGGCTGTCTAATTACAACTTCAACATCAAATACAGAGCAGGTCGCAAGAATGGGAATGCAGATGCCTTGTCTCGAATGCCACACTTAGGAGATGTGGAAGAGGACCCGGAGGAGCTGGAAGAAATAGAGCTACCGGCCTTTCAGCGCCATAAAGCAATCAGCATGCGACACTCAAACCCTTATCACATCATGGATGGGCTGATGTACAGGACAGTGACCTGGCTGTGGGACTAATCAAGAGATTATTGACCCATGAAGGTGTATACCCTGATAAAGATGCTCCAGCTGAAGCTCAACACCTCTGGAAGGAGAAAAGTAGATTACTCCTGTATAAAGAAAAGTTATGCAGAAGACATGTGAATTCCAAGACTCATGAGTTGGTCTGGCAGATCATAGTACCCAAGAAAGACACCAAGATGGTCTTAGAAGCTTACCATGACAGCGCAGGACATTTTGGATGGAAAAAGTTGGAAGTTCTCTTAAGAGAAAGATTCTACTGGGTTTGCATGAGAAAATCAATCAAGGAATATTGTAGAAAGTGTGGCCCATGCAACCTGAGGAGGAAGGATCAAGAGAGTCAGAGAGCTCCACTCAAGTCCATAATCACCAAGCAACCTCTAGAATTAGTCGCCCTAGACCACGTCAAATTAACACCAAGCAGATCTGGCTACGTTTATGCATTGACAATAGTGGACCACTATTCTCGTTTCCTTGTGGTGGTTCCAGTAAAAGACCTTACAGCAAATACTGTCCTTGTGACTCCTCCTGGGCACAGTTTGGTGCCGCTTCACTACCCTCCCTGGCCTGAATCAAGAACCTTGTCCTGCTTATCACATGAACGATGATCTTTCCCTTTTGCAAGGCCTTCCTGGCTTGGACTAAGTACCTCATATGTCTCTTTAATCTCTGCTAGGCTTTCTGATCAGAATCCATTCAGTGTCCATATACGTTCTTTTAGAATGTGTTATCTGATGTGTAGTGACCTACAAAGCCATCCATAACCTGTCTCCTCCTTATGTCTTCGAACTAATATCCCAATATCTTTCCTCACGTGATCTTCGGTCTTCCCAAGACCTCCTCCTCTCCTCCATACTTATTCGTTCCTCACCCTAAAAGATTTCTCTTAAATATTCTCATCCTCTGGAATTCTACACCCCAACACATATGATTATCCACCACACTCGGATCCCTCAGACGGAACCTGAAAACCCATCTCTTTAGGAAAGCTTGCAGCCTGCAATGACCACGCTGCCATCTCACCACCACCATTGACGTATTTCACCTCACCACCACAAAGGGTCACTTGACCATCACCACCGGAGCTACCGCCTCACCACCACCACCGGAACTACCGCCTCACCACCACCACTGGAATTACCGCCTAACCACCACCACCGGAACGACCGCCTCACCACTACCGGAGCTACCGCCTCACCACCACTGGAGTTGCTGCATCCTAGAACTACTGTCTCCTACTCATTGGCCTGTAAACTGTAAGCCGGCAAGGGGAGGGTCCATCTTCCCTTTGTATCAGTCTGTCACTGTTAATTTGTTTACTGTTAACTAAATCTATAATTAAGTATGAAACTGATGCACCCCCAGGCTATGGGGTACTCTGGAACCGGGCCGGTGCTGTCTCTTTGGGGTATCACGGTAGTCGTGACCCGGTCCTGTGGCATGGGATCAGCCCAAAAAGGAGATATATACAGGGGATTTGTCGTGACACCACCCGGGGTATGTGGTTAATAGAACCACAGCTGCCGTATTCCTGCTGGGGACGGTGACTTGGGGCAGCGTGGATGGTAAGCCCTCCTTGGGTAGGGCTGAGGGTCCCCAGGGCAGGAGTAGTGGTTGTGGATGGATTATTGGATGGCGCTTTGTGAGGGATCATGCAGAGTACAAGACACTTTCTTCAAAGCTGCAGCTCCTCCAGCCAGTGTGTAGGGCTGACAGGCTGTGGCTCCTCATGTGGGACTTTTCTTCATCGCTGAAAGTAAACAGTCTCAGGCAAGTGTGAGATTACTAGGTACTTTACTTGATGTTTCCACAGCAGTTTCACAGTTCACACAAGTTACACTTAAACACTTCAGCACTGCTCTGGGTTACTCAAACTGTGCTGCTCAGGTAGCTTTTCTGTGTTGCTCCCTCAAAGTTCTTTCAGGCCCTTCTCTCAGTATTATCGTAGTACCTCACCCACAGGTTTGGTCTGGTCGTCGTGGACTCACGGGTGAATATATTTCCCTTGCAGTCAGGGTCTGTAGGCCTAGTATGATGGCTGTGTTCCTACTCCGTGGTGGAAAGTTGGCTGCAGCACATAAAGTCTCTGCCCCACACCGGTGTGTCTCGTGATTAGGGTATAGAATCCCCGGTCACCTCTTCAGAGCCGGTTCTCTGGTGTCGGCCCAGCCCTCCAGTGTCCCAGGTTTAGGTATTTGGGCACACCAGCCTCCTTCTGTCTGTCACTGTGCTAAGTGTTCCTCCGCGCAGCACAGGTCTATCAGGCTGCCAGGCCCTTGTCCTCCCACCTTCCTTAGCTGTGGGGTTTCTTTCATTCTTTCCCATTCCCATCGCTTCCAGGCTATGAAGTAGGCTTTCTCTCCAGGGGTCCGTGCCTCTCAGGACTCTGCGTGTCCAGGGAGCCCAAACTGTCTGGGAAGTCTGTCTCTTTGGTCTCTCTGCTGCAGCTCTGCAGCTCCCTTCTGGTCTACTACCCCTGTGTGTTCCTGGGTTTTGTTTAGGTCACTCCACCCACTTTGTCAGTGTCCTCCTACGTTCCACCCACTGTGCTACACCCGCTACCCCTTGCCCAACCTAAAGTCCTAGACATAGGGTTGGTGATTGTGCGGTGTGGGTGTGTTTTGCAACCACCTTGCTTACCTGCCTGCACTTCCCTCTTGTGGCCACCTGGTCGCAGGGGCGCCACATAACCCCTTCTCATGTATAGCACCATGGAATGTATGGTGCTATGTAAATAAATAATAATAATAGTGGTCTTCCCTCTTCGCGCATACCACGTTTACATAAAGGACTGCAAGTAACTACCATAGGTCTTTCACTTCTCAAAGCTGAGCCTTATCTGGCCAACTACTAGAAAGTTGTATCCTGTATACCAATGCAGCTCCTCCTATGCTGGACTACTCCCAACCATCAACCCTGTCTGTACCCAACCATGTACATGCAAATCATCCAACAGATAAAAAATACATTTAAAACCTTGAAATGCATTAAATAATACCATCATAACTTCAAGAGGGGTGTGGGAAGCACCTCGATTTCCTTACACCTACTCCACCCAATTTATTTTTGGATGGGGAGGGGCATGTTGAGTGGGACTTTTACTATGGATCCTGTAATTTTTATGTTTGACACTGCATGGCTGATTATCGTTCATAACTCAGCTCTGCAAAAAGATGGATAAAATTTTCACACCCAGCAGGGCGTAATAACACCATCGAGGGGAAGAAACGGAGCCCTAGAGAAAACTTGTAAAAACTCACCAATGGCCAATCTAATGCTGCAATGCACAAGCTGGATGCATGGAGCTTCCCCAGGTAGAAATGGGGGCAGCGCTGGTGCATCATGCAGATGGACCAACCACTCTCAACCTGTTAGTAGAGGGGAGCAGCTGTTTACATAATGTACTTTAATGAAGCTGCATAGGGGCTGGAAGACTGATCTTAGTGATGTGTCACTTATTATTATTGCTTTTGTTACAATACAATGAGTGTTTTATTAGCAGGAGATTATCACTATTTGACTAGCTATCTCATGTATTATGGACTGACCACAAACCCAGCACTGATTAGCAGCTCACTGTCAATAGACAATGAACACGAAAAGCTGTAGTGTAGGTGGGGTTAGCTGTCTGAGCTCTGCTACACGCTATATCTAAAAACTCTGAATGTGTCACAACCATTGCACACAGTAAACTAAGAGATATATTGTTGGAATCAGAGTCTCTTGCCCTTCATAAGGCTGCTTTCAGATGAGGTAGAAAAAAACCTGGTGACAGATTCCCTTTAAGGATCCGACGTGTTCGATCTTAGACTCGGAATCCTTTTGCTCTCCCAGAGATGAGCCACCATCAGACATGTCTGGCAGTGGCTCTCTCATAGAGAATAAAGGCAAATGCGCGCTACTGCATGAAAAATATTTGGAACATCCATTTTGCTCTTCATAGGAGGAATCTTCTTTTCCCCTTAAGAAGTTTTTAAAACCGCCTGGTGGAAAAATGAAAGTGCATTGCAGATCCAGAGGGAAAACGCTCCAAACTAGTCACTGTCCACTGTCCATTCAAAAGACTGCAAAGAACACTGCAGGACCGACTGTTTTGTTAGGGTGGAAACACACTTAGGCGAGATGCATGAGAGCATCTTGCATCCATCTCGCATGACTCACCCGGAACGGCCCCTGCTTCTCTAGACTGGTTGTGTTTCTAAGCAAACTCCATGCTCCCATCCAAAAAGGTAATGGCCGATCCGGGTGAATCATGCGAGATGCATGCAAAATACTCGCATGCATCTCGCATAAGTGTGTTTACACTGTAACAAAAGAAAATTGCAGCATGCACAAGTCTTTTTGTATCCCAGATGAGACTTGCTTAAACAAGACGATGGATATGCAAAAATAAAACGGACCTCATCTGGATCATCTGTATAGCGTCTGATTTTTATGGATACATTGCTATTATTACATACCATAGTCATAATATACTTTCTAAAATGTTGATGTTGCCACACGGATGTCATAAAATACAGACACATGGATGGCACATGGATGATCGTATGGATGAAAAGTTTTATGGATGTAAATCTAATGATTTTTCATTTGCTCGTCTGACTCTGGGTTACACTGATCACAAAGATCAGTACCAGATAAATAGGACAACAACTGTGCTGCTGTGAAAAGCTGCTCAGTTTGTTACATTATCGGGCGGAGAGCTCTTGAGTTCATTAAGGAAGTTTTTAAGTGTTTTTCTTGCTAAGAAGTGTGATTCATAAGGCAGCTTTCACATCAGTGTTTTTGCACAATCGCAGGAGATCTGGCAGGTTTGCTGCATCTGCCGCGTAACAGCTCACTTGCAGCAAGCCCCATTCATTCCCTATGAAAATTGCGGTTAGGTGCAGCAATTGTGGTTTTAACAGATCCGACAAATCCGGTAGTTGCGGCAAAGGAAGAAGTAGCTGGTAGTAGCGTTTTTTTGACTTGCCGCAAGTGTTGATCTGGCAAAACGGCACTTGCCACACCTGACCGCAAGTCCCATAGGGGATGAATGGGGCTTGCCGCAAGTGCGCCGTTACGTGGCAGATGCGGCAAACCTGCCGGATCTGCCGTGATTGTAAAAAAATGCTGATGTGAAAGCAGCCTAAGGGCCCCTTTACACGCGGCTACATTTCTTGGGTGGCTACAGGTAACTTACTGGTTGCAGTGAAATCATGGAGAGATTATTCCATTTGTACACAGCAACAAGATAGAACCTTGTCTCCATGATTTCACTGCAACCAGTAAGTTACCTGTAGCCACCCTAGAAATGTAGCCGCGTGTAAAGGGGCCCTAAGGGTGGTTTGATATTCGCATTTTTACTATTTGCATCAATATCCTTCGAAATCCTGATGGAGCATGCATCCCTATACATAACATGGAGGCGGAAGGGACATCAGGCGGCATCAGTATTTCGGTGGATCCACACTACTGCATCATTTTAACTTCGTCCATGAACGCAGAAAACTGCATTTTTGTGGCACAGTAAAAATCCTGATGTATCCGGACGCGGCGGAATAAGGCAAAATGAGGCATTGTTATCAATGAGGCCACATCTGGTGGATGGTGCATGCGTCCAAGCAGGATCCGGAGTTCACGAGGAGCATACCCACAGTAGTGGGAGTGTCTTTAACCGATTTTTAGGCATTGCCGAAGTGCTTTTTGCAGGTTTTAGGCTGACGGTGTGTGTTCATACTGTCTTAGGGGTGTATTTTTTATGACATTGTAAGGATTTTTTTAACTCCATTCAGCAATAAAGAATCTGTTAGTGGTTTTTAAAGAAAAAATGCTGACAAAATGCTTAAAAAGACGTCCGGGCATCTTTTGGACTCTTTTTTTTTTTTTTTTTAAATTTAGCCTTCTATTGACTTGTATTACAAGTATGGAGAACCTTCCAAGTAGAAGTCAGCTGTAGAGTAGTCAGATCAACTCTTTTAACTATGTGGAGTCTTCGAAGTCCTGAAGTTGTTAAAAAGATGCTCAAAAGGCCATAAACACAGAAAATCCAGTACATGGAAATTAACATTACTCCAGTTGAGCATGTTCTGAGCACTTTTTCTGTTGGGCTTTGGAGCAGATTTGCTCCGAGCCTGCCTGAAATAAACATCATGTGAACTTACCCATAAAGGCCCCGTTACAGCTTGCGACACCGCCGGAGATGTCAGCGGCGACAGGCGGGAGCACGCAAGCTTTTGGCGCCCCGCCAGCGGCGCCACCCCCCGTTTACACGGGGAGACACCTTCAGCGATGCCGCCGCGAGCTGACAGGCAGCATCGCCGCCGGGGTGTCTCAAAACCCCAGCGGTGATGCAGCACAATGGGAGACTATGGCTCCCATCGCCTGTCAGCACGCCGGCGGCCGGTTACATGGGGCGATGTGTACACATTGCCCCAGATCAGCCGCCTGGTTTCACAGCTGTCACAGCCGCCGACATCGTCCCTTTACATTAGGCGATGTGGACTGGTGTGATGGGGCCTTTAGGCTGGAAACACACTGTCCAAGTGACACGTGAGTCACTCTCACAAGTCTTGGATCATTCACCCAGCACGACCCCTGCCTCTTTGGACGGGATACTGTCAGTGGTATGCTTTTCTATGTAGCTCCACTGCTCCGGTCCAGAGAGGGGGAGGCCATCCCGGGTGAATGATCCAAGACTCATGCGAGTAACTCGCATGTCACTCGGGACAGTGTGTTTCCACCCTTATTCTACAATCCTATGATCTCTGTTTACCATTTCTTGTCCCCTCTAGTAAGGCCAAGAGTCTTCTGCAGTATGACATTTTCAGTAAACGATAGCCATCAATTATGGAAACATATTAATGGATGTTATTCCCTAAGTAACAAAACCACTTTCCATACAGGTAGGTATTTCATTCTTCTTAGCAAACCAAATACCATATTGAACAGAGATTTATTAGGTCTGATGGACCCGGGAGCCTCTAACCCACCATGAAATTGAGCTTCTATCAGCCGACTGCTTCCAGCCGCCTAATACATAATTCATGGTAAATGCGCGGCCTTATAATACTTTCCATATTCACAACGGTGGGAGATAATAAAAGCAATTAGACCAATTTAACCTGGACAATTGTAATTCATTAAAGGTTTATTTATAGGATGACGGCATTGATATGATATTATTAGTCTGGGGATACGGCTATTGGTGTCTATTTGGTGGTAGGACTCACTGTATATGTGGACACACATGTCTAAATATGTAATGACAGCTTCCCTGCTGGCCCAAGGTGACATGGCAGCGAGCCTCAGCCCAAAACCATTGCCACATCAAGGTTTATTGTTTTCTGCTGATTAGCTCGTTCCCGACTGGGTAGATTTTTTACATTGGGTTTTCATTGGCTGTAAGCCATAATCATCAACATTTACAGAAATAAACACTTGGAATAGATCCCTCTGTGTGTAATGACTCTATATAATATATGTGTTTCACTTTTTGTATGTAATTACTGAAATGATTTAACTTTTTGATGCTATTCTAATTCATTGAGATGCTCCTGTATACAGTATATGGAGAAACACGATATGGCATGGTACTAGGCTTTGCTTTTTTATGAGACGGTTCTTGGAATGGTAAAAGTGACCTGTCAGCACAATTCTCCAGGTCACTATGATCACTGGGGTATTACATTTGTAGAGTTTTTTGTTTTGTAAAGTGAAATAAGAAAAATGTAGAATTTAGACATATTAAAATTTGCTCTGATGGCCATTTTCTACATTTTCATCAAAGTGGTTTGTTACTGTTTTAAAGGGAACCAGCCAGCAGGATTTAGGGCTATAAAGTGAAGCCGGTTCCTTACAGGCACAGGGATACTGAGTGCAATCATACCTTTACTACAATGATTACATGTATGATTGCAGAGAAAAGTGTTATCTAACAACGGGAAGACAGTGCAGCAGACAGAGTGTGCAGCATAGCGTCACTATGAGGGGCTGGGTTTCTTATTATTACTCCTCTGTGGGCTCTAATCCAAACCCTACCCCTCCCTCTCATCCTCCCCTCCCTGTCACTCTACCAGGCACATCCTGTGTGCCCCATCTCATCGCTTCAACCCGCCCCCTCAGGAGAAGACCTTGCCCCCATCTCTGCTGCTGACTCACCGTAGCCGGGTTCTGCACGTCGCAGGCGTTGACTCTCCTCTGTCACGGAACTGCGCCTGCGGCTGTGGGGCCCGGTGGTCCAGATCAATAGGGGGAATGGCTGAACAGTAGGGATTGATTGTCTTCGTGACGCCACCTGTGAGAGGTCCGGTAACTGTACAGGCGCTGCGGTGCCTCCGGGGGATGGAATGCAGCAAGATGGGACGCTCCCCACAGGATGAGCGGGAGTCCCCGGGGCCAGGAGCTGCGCAAGATGTTATGAGGCAGCTGCGGTAATGCTGCTGTTAGGCCCAGGAGTCAGACACAGACATGCCAAAGTCTTTTTAGTACCTTTACTGGTGGATATCAGGTACGCCAGACCGGGATAGTGAAGTCAGCACTTCTGGAGGTTCACAGCAAGCAATTGCTGTAGGCTTCCTTTCTCTATTTCTCTGATTAAGGTCGGTGGATATAGAATCCAGCCGGACTGGACAGTGTGTTTGATGGAACTTGATTCACCTGGATGGCAGCACTGAGGGCACTGTAAAAGGGTCTGAGCAGGATCAGTACTCTTCCCTGGGCTCTCATAGGTAGGTGCTTCAGGTGGAACAGATGGCTAAACCTCCTGTTAGATGGGCTGGTTCTCTGTGGTGGCTGGGTAGCTCTCACAGCTTTGGTTCCAGTAACCGGTTGGCAAGGGAGAGAGTTTGGATTACTCTGTTGTTCCTGAGAGGTGTCTTCTCCTTTCCTATGACCCCAATTGCAAGGGTCTCTCTCACTGGCTAGCTGGCTGATTGGGCCTAGTGTGTCCCTCATAAGATGGAGGTTACACACTGCCTGGCAGCTCTTGTAGCGTCTGCACACACTCTGGTGTTTCTCCCTCCAAGACTCTATTTATAGGGGGAACTGGCTCAAAGTGACCAGTGGAGCTCCCCCTAGAGGCTCGTGGTGAAACCAGGTGTTGTAAGTGTTGTTAGGTATTTGTGAGTGTTGCTTTGCTGTTAGCTCCATTCATGCCCCAAGGAGTTCTGTGGTGCCCAACAGGTACCAGGGTGCCACACTGCTGCTCCTATTCGATCTGTCTCCTGGCAGACTGTGGAAGATCTAGGAGAGAACTCCGCCCACCCAGTTTATGCGCGTGCATCCCATCTCCTCTCTTCACAGACCGCGGTCACAACCAGCAGGACGGATTGCCGCTCTTGTGATCACAGATGACAATAGTAGGGATTTGCCTCGCTACTTGAAAATGCGGTCTGTGAGGAAAGGAGACGGGAGGCAAGTGCATAGACTAGGGGGGCGGGAGTCTTCTCTGGAGGGGACAGAGTCTTCTCCTGCCCTTTGGTGACCGGGCTATCACAGGATAAGCAGTGAGAAGCCGACAGGCATGCAGATGAGGCAAGGAGGGAGTGATGATCTGGGGCACATAGGAGCCTGACAGTGTGCTATCACAATGCACAATGTCAGACTTCCTGTGCCTGGTACATAGCGACAGGGAGGGAAAGAGGGGGAAGAAAGAGAGGGGAGATAGGTTTGGCTTAGAACCCGCAGGGAAGTAATAAAAAGAAATCCAACTCCTGATAGTGATGCTGTGCTGCACTTGTGCTAATTGGCTGCTCTCTTTCAAAGGACTTCTATAACAGTTTTCTCTGCAATCATACATGTAATCAATAAAGTAAAGGTATGACTGCACTCAGTATCCCAGGTCTTGTAAGGAAATGGCTTAACTTTATAGCCCTAAATTCTGCTGGTTGGTTCCATTTTAGGGTATTTAATCTGTTTTAATTGCTTTTCATCACGTTTTTGGTGAGAAGTATTAAATATCAGCAATTCTGGTGTGTTTTCTCTTTATATGGTTTATCCTATGGCATTGGAGGATAATTAGTTTTTCCTAGTGGCCACGAGAGTCCATGACTGTTGTAAAGGGCCGATCCAATAGGAAGAAATTAATTCTGCTCAATATTAGTATATTATTTGCAATTTATTAATAATGATGTTAATACCAATAATCATTTTAGCACTTAATATTGAGCAACATTTCCATACAGTGCTGCACACCATTATTGGCACCCCTTCATTTTTTTCATAGATTGTTCAATATCTCCAAAAAATCTAGAACATAGAAAATGACCACATGTAATGCCACAGCAGCAGCACTATGTGCTGTAGTGCTGTGGCGACAACTCTTAATTTTAAGCAATAATGAGAGAACAGGAGTTGAAACAAACAAGAGTATATCATCCGTTACATTTTTTTATTTATAGTGATACAAAAAGAATGAAGTAGTTCAATTTTTATGGTAAAGAGAAAATTACAAATGTTAACAAAAACTGATACAGGACAGGTACATAAGGTTATATGCACGTAAAAATGGGGGTAGCGCAGTACCCTCAAACACTCCGACTGCTGTTACAGGTATAAAAAAACAATAAACAATACAGAAATTATAGTTGATAGGGCATACAGAGTCCACTCCCATAGAGGATTGTAACTGCCTCCAAAAAATCTGTTGCAATTTCAAAGAAACAGAATAAACAGCAAACAGCATTTGCAGCAATAAAGGCCCATAATCAATACTTGGTCGCACCCCCTTTGGCATTGATGAAACCTCCTTGTAACCATCTATAAGCTCCTTGCACTTCTCAGGTGGTATGTTCTCTTTCTTTGCAGTTTGATTGTTTGCAGGGTTCTTTTTCCCAATGGCAGATTTCAGCTCACCCCAAAGATTTTTAGTGGGTTTGAGGTCAGGACACATTGCTGTCTTCATAAAACAGTCTGTTTTTTCTTTTTCAACCATTCCTGAGTACTTTTGGATGTATGCTCCAGGTCCTTGTTTTGCTGAATGATCCATGATCTTCGGCTATTACCAAGTCTCCTTACACTGGGAAGGACATTGCGCTCTAAAATCTCTTGATAATTCTCTTATTTCATGATTCCTGAGATACAATCAAGGTCTCCAGTACCAGACGCAGCAAAGCAGCCCCACAGCAATTTGGAACCTGCACCTTGCTTAACTGTCGGTAGGGTGTTCTTTTCCGTAAGTGCTTCATTGCGCCGTCTATAAACAAATTGTTGGCTTGCATTTCCAAACACTACTTCTTTTGTTTCATCTGTCCACAGAACATTTTCCCAGAAGGATTGTACTTTTTCCTTGGCAAAGATCAATGTTTCCTTTTTACGTCTTTTCTCCAGCAATGGTTTCTTCCTGGGCCTTCAACCATAAAGCTCTACTTGGTTTATTGTGTGTTGTATGGTACTTGTTGAAAGTATGACCCAACACTGTTCCAGGTTGGCCTCCATGTCTTTGAATGTTTGACAGGGTGATTTTTTTCCACCATTCGCACCAACCTTTGAAGACATCACTTGTCAATTTTCCTCTTTCCCCCATGTCCAGGATGATTCTTGATGGGTCCATGCTTGGCAAACATCTTAATTAAATTGCGCACTGTTGAAACTGGAATACCAAGATCTTTGGAGATGGCCTTATACCCTTTGGAAGTCTTGTATTTGCTGATAGTAGCAGTTTTGATGTCCTTAGACAGCCCCTTTGTCTTCACCATTGTGACAAAGGGACAGGGCCTAACATGTGGCTTTTTAAAACACTAATTGTTGGCTAATTCATGTCACCTGGGCACCGGCAATTTTTCCCAGGTGACTCTAATTTGTGATTTACCACAGGCGAGTCAAATTGTAATGTAATGTAAAATAATGTAAAAGTGTCAATACCATTGTCACAGGTAGCTTTAGGTTTTTCTATTTCTCCCTATTTTTTTTGCTTTAAATTCTTGTTTATTATGTGCTCTTTTGTATTTAACGCAAGTCTTTATACAAAAAGCTGTTTCACTTGATTCATTTTTTTCAGAATATATTCCACATTATGTACTTAAATATCATGAACGTCAATAACGATGAGCAGTACTGTAGTCGACTCGCTGTTACTGCTAATACATTTTACAAAATGGCTTATAGCATTTATACCTGTAGCAGGTAATCAAAACCATATAATTTACTGCTTTTTATATTGTTTATAAATTATACTGCTCCTGGTATTCCACCTAAAAGGTTTGTCCAGGACTATTTTATTGATGGCCTATTCTTAGGATATTGATTCAAATAGTCACTGATGTGCAGAACCCGGTCATGGCCACTATAGAGTACTGTAATGTTTGCATCTGCAACTGAGCAGCTCCAGCACCGGGAACAGAATATCAGTGGAGGTGACTGGTGTTGCACCTCTACTAATCAGATATTAATGACCTATTCTAAGAATCAGTATCATAGTCCGGGACAACCCGTTTAAGTGTAATAATTATAGATTTACTATGACTCTCTTTGAGCATTAGTATGATCTCCGCCATGGTCTTTCATGCTCCGTAAAGAAGCCAAACAGCATACCGTGAAACAGAAGGGAAGGGGAATATTGCCACTAGGGATAAACGTCTCACTGACGTCCCTAGACAGGTTCTTTCACTCTGTGCGGCGATCATGTTCCTACCCCTGTCTTACCCTAAATTCAGCCATGAATAGTGAACAGGGCAGCAGGAACACTAGTCCTGCTCTAAAATAATGACACAAAGGGAGTAAGGCAGACAAGAGTAAAGGAAACTTCCAGGCAGCAATCTAAAGAAACTAGACAAAAGTGGGTTACGGTATTTTTCCACGGCTCACACCTTCACACCAATACCAAGGTATAGCAAGCTATCACTTGTAATTGCCCAAGCTACGAGGTGAGCACTTATACCAGAGGAGAGTGGACAAAGCAGAACAGATGAGATAGGCCAGGATGGAAAACCTTAGGAGACATAAGAACATCTCTAACCCTTGCAGTACCAGAACATGGGAGATCTGCATGGCTAGCAGGAAAGCAAAGCAGCTCCACGCAGATGTGCTTGTAGCTAAGTGCTGAAACCTTTTGGTTAGGAGAGTCCACTGTCTGTCATGGTAGCCCCATGACATTGTCTCTATGTTTGACCCGATCTCAGTCTCTGGTTTTGTCACAATCCCACTCTCATCCAAAACTGTAGAAGTTGCAATGACAAGTTTTGATTTCGACACCTTTTTATTGTACAGATCCTCAGGTCAGAGAAGAACAGCCAATGGACCGGATGTGGCCAGTGAGTCGCAGTTTGTCTTGGCTTGCCCTATGGGATAAATGTTAGATTTTGATAGATCAGACATTTATGGATATGGTGAAATCAAATCATTTTATAGAATTTTTTTTATTTCTATTAATCTTTGTATTAGAATAAAGGGAGTTATTCAAAAATACTTTTAATCTATACTTCCCATCAGGGATTTAAAGTGAACCTATCACCAGGTTTCTCCTGTATAAGCTGAAGCCACCACCAGTAAGGCCTTCTATAAAGCATGCTAGACTACTGTATATAAGTCCTCAGGCCGTTCTGTATGACAGTTAAATACCTTTTATTATACTCACCTGGGGGGTGGTCTGGTCCGATGAGTGTGTGTTGCTGATCTTGATCCAGCACCTTCTCTCTTCTTGCAATTGCAGTCTTTCTCTCCTGCTTCATGGGATGATGCATCCTGTCATCCACAGTTTTCTCCATTACGCTCTTGCACACACGCTCTTCTTTCTGCCCTAATGAGGGCAAAGTGGAGTTCTGTGATGCGCAGGCAAGGGGAAAGGAGACAGAGTGCCCATACATGTGCACTACAATACTTTGCTCTGCCCTCAGCTGGGTAGAGAGAAGTGCGCATGTGCAAGAGCGCAATGGAGGAAACTGTCTATGGATGACAGGATGTGAAACCAACATGAAGCAGAAGAGGACAACGATTGCAAGGAGAGAGGTGACGCCGAATTCAAACTAGGATCTCTAATTGCAGACACGTTTCGGGGTTAATTTCTCATCAGTGCAAAGCAATAAAACTCGTTTGGCGGGATGAGAGACCTCTGATGGGGCGTAAGGGGTAAAGTTTCTCTTTGTGGAGAGATCCAAATTGGCATAAGGAATTTTATAAGCCATACAGTTTCTTTCTAAAGAGACTACTTACATATTAAATTCTCAGAGGAGCATTGCATGGCCTATAAGTCTCCTTACGATGACTCATATCAACCGTTCATGTAGGTATTTTTGTCTTATGTCATTGGTTTTATTACCCTAATACTATTACTTTGGTCATTTTGCCTCTGTAGGTATATTCCCCCCCCAATTCTCCCTATACATCAGGAGCAGCACATGGACGGCCGAGCGACAAGCAGCACTTCAGCATCCCTAACCTGTGCCGCCGGTGACGGGTCTTGGAGTCCGGCTGACAAGTACAGATGCAGCTCTTTGCCTTTATTAATCGTTCCCAGCATCTGGGTTAACCCTTAAAAAGGAGCCCGTCCAATTCATCACGTTAATTCACTTTAAGGGGCCTATTCTTCCATTTCCACAGAGGCCGACCCCATGTGTTTCACACTGAAAGCTCTGAATTATTCATTAGGGACTTTATTCTTCCCTCAGACCCTTTAGACAGATGAAGCTGTTACAAGATTTAGAAATCGATTCGTACAAGTCTATTGCTGTCAGCCATCACTCATACAATGCAAATCCACCCATGTCTTTTCTGTACAACCTTGTAAGAGGAGTATGATGTCTGACGTCCATTATAAAAGGAGCTACAAGGGGGAGGGGGCAAAGTTTCATATATACCTACATATATACACTAGTGACCTACGGTATATCCCTATATACATACACTCACTTCACAAGAAATTTGAGTTCTCATTAAGCGGCTGTGGTAATGGGTGCAAGCACCAGAAAGGGTATTTTTGCTGAACTTCAGAATACACACCTCAGCTGCTGCAGAACTGCAGGACACATACGTCTGTTGTTTGGGAACTTCATAATACACACCTCAGCTGCTGCAGAACACCAAAATACACACCTCAGCTGCTGCAGAACCTTAGAATACACACCTCAGCTGCTGCACAACATCATAACCACACTTCAGCTACTGAGGAAAATCAGAATACACACCACAGCTGCTTCAGAACATCATAATATATGCCTCAGTTGCTGCAGAACATTAGAATAGACACCTCAGCTGCTGCACAACATGATAACACACACCTCAGCTGCTGATAAACATCAGAATACACACCTCAGCTGCTGCAGAACATCATTACACACACCTCAGCTTCTGCAGAATATCAGAATATATACCTTAGTTGTTGGGGAACCTCATAATACACACCTCATCTGCTGCAAAACATCAGAATATACATCTCAGCTGCTGCACAACATCATAAACACACACTCCTCAGTTGCTGAGGAACATCAGAATAAACACCACAGCTGCTGCAGAACATCACAATACACACCTCAGATTCTGCAGAACATCATAATATACATCTCAGCTGCTGAAGAACATCACTACACACAGCTCAGCTGTTGGGGAACCTCATAATATTCATCTCATAATATAAACCTCAGCTGATGTAGTACTTCATATTACAAATCTCAGCTTCTGCAGAACATCATGCTACACCTCAAGTAACAGGAGAGGAATATTTAGGCAGAACCTCATAATACACACGTCAGGTTCTGCAGAACACCAGAATACACACCTCAGCTGCTGCAGAACATCAGAACACATACCTCAGCTGCTGCAGAACATCAAAATACACTACCATTTAAAAGATTGGGTCACCCAGATAATTTTAGTGTTTTCCATGAAAACTCATACTTTTATTTATCAAATAAGTTGCAAAACGAATAGAAAATATAGTCCAGACATTGACAAGGCTAGAAATTATGATT
>JARQOC010000004.1:44329672-44340577 GCA_033576535.1 Allobates femoralis
TTACTTTTGCTTTAATGCTCTCTGCAGACAAGACTCTTTCAGTCCCCTGCCTCTAAATAATGCTCATTTTTCCTGGTTTCATGGCATTTTTTTTCTTATATTTGTCTTTTTTTCTCCATTGTTACTAGGTTACTTGTTTCAGAACCCCAATGGCACTGTATATACAGTATGTCACCTTTGCAGACATGTACTGTAAGGCTTCGTTCATACAGACACAATATAGCTGCATTTCTTTTTCGCTCCATTGGGACAGTTTGTAATTTACACCCTGTTAGCATTTTGCAGGTTACCTAGATATCAGCATTCAGCATGGGGAGGAGTTGCTCACACCTGTTAGTCATGTTATTTTGGAGCCTGGTTGTAATGTCACAACTGGACATTATGCCTAGTCTCCAGCAGGCCCACCCCAGTCTCCAGCAGGACCACCTCCACCTCCAACTGTGCATCTCCTGCTCACTACATCACTGTGCCGAAGCCGCCCCTCTGTGAAGGAGATGACCGCTCTATCAGTGATGATGTGTGTGTGGTTCATTGTCCTTCACGGGGGATAGCACTGTCACTGATGTGATCATCTCTGCATTACTGCCACAGCTGTTCCCTCTGTGAAGGGGATGACTGCACACATACCACATCACTGACATAGAACGGACTTCTTCACAGAGGGGACGGCTGTGGCAGGGATGTAGAGGATCGCTTCAGTGACAGCACGGACACGTTGAAATGAAACGCGCTGAAGGTAGAGGTGGTCCTGCTGGAGACTGGGGTGAGCATGCTGGAGACTGGGTGAGCATGCTGGAGACTGGGGTGGGCCTGTTGGAGTCTGGGCGTAACGTCCAGTTGTGACGTTACAACCAGGCTCCAAAGCAACACGCCTCTAGATGGGGGTGAGCAGCTCCTCCACACACTGCATGCTGATATCTACTGTAGGTAACTCTGCAAAATGCTAACAGCGTGTAAATTACAAACTGTTAGCATTCTGCAGCCTAGATAAACACAAATTTTAGGAGACTCCCAGACAATCCCTTTAAAATGTGTTATGTAAAAACTGATGCAATCCTTATAAGTCTGCATTTGTGTGTGCACTAATACACACATGTATTAGTATATATATTCTTCTCTTGATGTGTACATATCATATGTGCCTTTATGTTTTGGATCATAGAGGTTCATGTTTATTTTTGTATAGAGAGGCAAGTCGGCCTGAGGATACGTATAGGACAAGCGACTTTAACCCCTTCCCAACCCATGACATAGGAGGACATCATGGGCCGGTTACCAGGGTTTGATGTGAGCTCCAGCACGGCACTCACATCAAACACCCGACATCTCAGCTGATTTGTCGGGCTTCCAGCACCCATCGGATTCGTGATCTGATCAGTGCCGTTAACTCCTTGGATCCTGCTGTCAATCACTGACAGCGGGATCCAAAACCGCTGCGGCGGAAAACTTGCTATTCCCCGCCTGCATCAGAGATCCCGCTGCACCTAAATTACGTTTTATTGGTCGCTGCAACATTGCTATAAAATGCAAACATGGGCGAACAAAACAGCGCATCCACCCAAAAATGGTATAATTAGACACGTCAGCTCAAGCCGCAAAAAATAAGCCATCACACAGCCCCAGATCCTGAAAAATGAGAGCGCTACGGGGTGCAGAACCTGGTGCAAAAAGTGTGATTCTTTTTTTTTTCTTCAAATTTCAACATTTTTCTTCACCACTTAGATAACAGTAAAAGTATACATGTTTAGTATCTACAAACTTGTACCAACCCGAGGCATCACACCGACACCTCAGTTTTACCATACAGTGAACATGGCAACTAAAAAAAAACAAAAAACAAACTTATAATTTCACTTCTCTTTGGAATTTTTTTCCCATTTTCCTGTACATTATATGGTAAAATAAATGATTGCATCTGAACGTACAACTCATCCTGCAAAAAGCAAGCCGTCATATGTCTATATTGACGGAAAAATAAAAAAGTTGGGGCTCTTGGAAACAGGGGAGCAAAATACGAAAAACTAAAAATTCCCGAGAGGTGAACGGGTTAAAGAAGGCTTCCATTTTTATTTTAATTAATGGGAACCTGTCAGCATGTTTTTGCTATGTAATCTGAAGACCACATGATGTAAGGGTTAACACAGAGATTTCTGCCACGTGTTTCTTAGCCTAGGTTCACATTGCGTTATGCTGTGCGTTCCAACAGATCCGTTTGTGAACCTAGCCTTAATGCTGCCCTGTGTGTTTACCTGCGATGTTTGTTTTAGCACCAGTAGCTTATCATTGCTGGACACAGCAGGGCATAAACCCAAGTCCAGCACTCCCCTGCTGTGATTAGCACCTCACTGTCTATAGACATTGTACATACAGAGCCTGGTGTGGGTAGGGGCAGCTTTCTCAGCTCTGCTGCATGGCTAAGTCTAAAAACTCTGTATCAGAACCGCTGCACCTAGTAAACTGTGTGATGAACAATAGAGAAATTGGAGCCTGGCGGAACAGGACTGGATTTTTCTTTTCTTTCGGTCCAATGCCCACAGACATCCAAACAACGCAGAGGTGGATGCAAGAAACAAAAACCTCAAACATATTCAACCCATACAACACAGACCAATGCACAGACACAAAATCGCATACAGTCTTGCCCACATTGAAAAACAAATATATACAGTACACTAATACATACAGATTCCCAAATAGTTGCAGAACATATATAGCATAGACAGCTTGCAAATACATTTACAAACTGTAACACACCAAATAGAGGATATACATTTAAACGTGTGTCTATGAACACCAGTGACATAACATTCATGGTCACAGGGGTCGCGGCTGCGATGGGGCGATCTAAGCGCTCTGCGCCCGGCAATGCCAGCGCCGGGCGGAGCACACGCCGCCGCACAGAGTCAGGACAGCGCTACCTTGGGAAGCTGTCAGTCATTTCTCCGGCCACATCCTCTTTCTTCCCTGTAGGTCAGGTGCCCGGGGACATGAGCGATGGCTCCGCCCCCTCCGCAGTCTCCCGCCTGGTGTCCCGACGTCCGGTCCTGGCCGCTCATTGAAGAGAAGAAGAGAGCGGAGAACAAGACAATGGTGAGAGGAGGAAAGCGGGGGACAGAGGAGGAGGAGAGCTGGGGACACAGGAGAATGGGGGACAGAGGAGGGGGAGAGCTGGGGACACAGGAGAACGGGGGACGGAGGAGGTGAGAGGGGGACACAGGAGAATGGGGGACAGAGGAGGAGGAGAGCTGGGGACACAGTAGAACGGGGGACAGGAGGAGGGGAGCTGGGGAAACAGGAGAACGGGGGACAGGAGGAGGAGAGCTGGGGACACAGGAGAATGGGGGACAGAGGAGGAGGAGAGCTGGGGACACAGTAGAACGGGGGACAGAGGAGGAGGAGAGCTGGGGACACAGGAGAACAGGGGACAGAGGAGGAGGAGAGAGGGGGACACAGGAGAATGGGGACAGAGGAGAAGGAGAGCTGGGGACACGGGAGAACGGGGGACAGATGAGGAGGAGAGCTGGGGACACAGGAGAATGGGGGACAGAGGAGGAGGAGAGCTGGGGACACAGTAGAACGGGGGACAGAGGAGGAGGAGAGCTGGGGACACAGGAGAACGGGGGACAGAGGAGGAGGAGAGAGGGGGACACAGGAGAATGGGGGACAGAGGAGAAGGAGAGCTGGGGACACGGGAGAACAGGGACAGATGAGGAGAGCTGGGGACACGGGAGAATGGGGGACAGAGGAGGAGGAGAGCTGGGGACACGGGAGAACAGGGACAGATGAGGAGAGCTGGGGACACGGGAGAATGGGGGACAGAGGAGGAGGAGAGCTGGGGACACGGGAGAATAAGGGACAGATGAGGAGGAGAGAGGGGGACACAGGAGAACGGGGGACAGAGGAGGAGGAGAGCTGGGGACACAGGAGAACGGGAGACACAGGAGGAGAAGAGTGGGGGATGCAGGAGAAGGAGAGCAGAAGACTCCACTACTGGAATAGGCTAATATGGGGGGTGACACTCAGTTTTGGAGTGAGTCTACCATTTTGTGCAGTTGTCACTAATCCTATTTTTGCATATATAACACAATATATAGGGAGATATAAGGCTGCACTACAAGGAGAACTATTAGGCTGCATATTTAAGGCTGCACTATATAGAGAGAAATAAGGCTGCACTATATGAGGATGTACTATAAGGAGAGCTATGAGGCTGCATATATAAGGCTATACTATAGAGGCTACACTACATGGAGAACTGAACCTGCGTTATACTATATGGAGGGCTGTGAGGCTGCATTATATTATATGGAGGGCTGTGAGACTGAATTATAGTATATGGAGGACTATGAGGCTACTATATGTAGGATAGTGGGGGTGCATTATAATAATTGGATGACTATTGGGACTACCTTATGAATGGGTAACTATAGGATGCATTATAATACATGGAGGACTATGGGGGTATATTGTAATATATGGAGGAATATGGGGATGCATCATAATAATGGAACGACTATGGTGACAGGAGGAGGAAGACCATATATACTACGATAAGGGCCATATTCCAGGCAGAGGACCATATATAGCAGGGGTCAATTTGTGAGTCTTTATAGAACTTAGAACATTACACGGGGCCCATACATCCGACCAAAGTGTGCTTGCGCGGGGGGGGGGGTGCCCCAGGTCTGAATTTCACACTGGGGCCCTCTAGACTCTAGTTACGTCACTGATGAGCACAATATGAATGCCTACGTTTGTATATGTGAGTGTACAATATATGTTGTTGGGTTTTTCCCTTCACCATCTGTGCAAAACTAGTATGTGTATATACATATGACAATGATATGTATGGTCAAAAGTTTGGACACACCTGTTTGTACAATTGTTCTTATTGTAGTATGTACACTGTAAACTGATGTAAACTGAAGGCAACAAAACCACAAAGAAACACGTGTGATACAAACCAGAATGTGCGTCAGGCTGGAAAGACACTGTCCAAGTGACATGCGAGTTACTCGCACGAGGTCTGGGGGAACAGCTATTCTCCTTGTGGAGACTTTTCTGAAAGCTGGCAGTGAGGAGACTTATAGCCACAATGCTCCTCTGGGAAATTGCATATGCAAATTGTCACTTCAGTGAGGAAGTGGAAAACATAATAATTATAGAGCACCAT
This sequence comes from Allobates femoralis, assembly GCA_033576535.1. NCBI lineage: Eukaryota > Metazoa > Chordata > Amphibia > Anura > Aromobatidae > Allobates > Allobates femoralis. The sequence continues at coordinate 44,334,846 of JARQOC010000004.1, forward strand.
TGATTCCATGGTGCTGTACATGAGAAAGGGATACATACAAACAAGTTAAAAATACAATGAACAAACTAACAGTGACAGACTAGTACACAGGGGAGAGAGAACCCTGCCATTGCGGGCTTACATTCTACAGGGCAGTGGGGAGTGAGACAGTAGGTTTGATCTGCTCTGGTGGTGGTGGAGTGCCAGGTCCAGTGGTGGTGGACCGCCAGGTCCAGCTGTGGTGGGGCACCAGGTCCAGTGGTGGTGAGGTGGCACAGTGGTCATTGCAGGCTGTAGGCTGTTCTGAAGAGATGGGTTTTCAGGTTCCGCTTGAAGGTTCTGAGTGTAGGGGACAGTCGGATGTTTTGAGGTGCAGAATTCCAGATAATGGGGTATGCTCGGGAGAAGTCTTGCAGGTGGTTAGATGAGGAACGTACAAGTGTGGAGGAAAGGAGGAGGTCTTGGGAGAATCGAAGATTACGAGTTGGATGATATTGGAAGATTAGTTCAGAGATAGATTGTGGACGGCTTTGTAAGTCAATGTTGAATACATCTCCAGGCAGTTTGAGGACCTTGCATGATGTCACTGGGAGGGGCGAGGCAACCCGGTCATGTGATCGGGTTTCCCCACCCCTCCCAGTGACATCATGCAAGGTCCTCAAACTGCCTGGAGATGTATTCAGCGCGGGACACTCAGGAGTCGCTGGAAAGGTGAGAATTTATTATTTTTTATTTTTAACCATCCCTTTATTTAGTATCACTTTAGCAGTGTATATAGATACACTGCTAAAGTGATATTACACAGCACTTGTCACAGGCTTCCTGCCGCTCTTTCTGTGTCTGGATACCGGACGGGACACAGAAATGGCATCTGGAGGTGCCAATCCAGTGCTGTCCATTCCTGTTCTTGGATCCTGCAAAAACAGGATCCAACAAACAGGAACAAAAACTTAGTGTGAAACCAACCTTACCCAGAATAGTTTCTTTAGCCTTCTTCACGAACATGCCATCCCATCTGCTTTGCACTTAGTGGGTCCATCATTTGTGTAGCAACAAGATAACAAGACAATGACCAAAAACACCTCCAGGCTAAGTTCAAGCAGAAGAGGGATGGAAGCTGCACCAGATGACAATCCCCCAGGCTCATTCCCACTGAAATGGTTTGGGAGTTGTAGAACGCAAAGTTAAGGCAAAGGAGCCAACAAGTTCTCGGCAAATTCTTCGGGTTTCTTGGAAGCCGTTTCAGGTGTTGACCTGATGAAGTTGCTTGAGAGACATGGGGTGTAAAGTTGCCATTGGGGAGGAGTAAAGCGGCCGGACTTTGTGGAATCACATATTGTTATCACGATTGCTTCTGTACTCATTGTTTCCAATGTGCACATCACAAAAAGAGCAAGGAAAACCATTGCTCGAACAGGTGTCCAAACATTTGACCAGCACTGTATATGTTTTCATAGTGTGCACTTGTTTGTGTTTACACGTTATATGTGCATTGTTTTTGCCATCTACATATAGGTTGGGTATTAGTGTGTGTTCATCTGGTATGTGTGAATATCAGTGTGGTTATGTGTGTATACAGTGCATTGTGAAAGTATTCAGCCCCCTTGAACTTTTCCACTTTTTGCCACTTTTCAGGCTTCAAACATAAAGATATAAATTCTAATATTTTTGTGAAGAATCAACAACAAGTGGGACACAATCGTGAAGTGGAACAAAATTTATTGGATATTTTAAACTTTTTTAACAAATAAAAAACCTGAAAAGTGGGGGTGCAATATTATTCGGCCCCTTTACTTTCAGTGCAGCAAACTCACTCCAGAAGTCCAGTGAGGATCTCTGAATGATAGTCGGATTTGGATACAAAAAGATTTCCCAAGTTTTAAACATCTCAAGGAGCACTGTGCAAGTGATCATATTGAAATGGAAGAAGTATCAGACTACTGCAAATCTACCAAGACCCGGCCGTCCCTCTAAACTTTCATCTCGAACAAGGAGAAGACTGATCAGAGATGCAGCCAAAAGGCCCATGATCACTCTGGATGAACTGCAGAGATCTACAGCTGAGGTGGGAGAGTCTGTCCATAGGACAACAATCAGTCGTACACTGCACAAATCTGGCCTTTATGGAAGAGTGGCAAGAAGAAGCCATTTCTCAAACATATTCATAAAAAGTCTTGTTTGAAGTTTGCCACAAGCCACCTGGGAGACACCAAACATGTGGAATAAAGTGCTCTGGTCAGATGAAACTAAAACTTTTTGGCAACAATACAAAACGATATGTGTAAAAGCAACACAGCTCATGACCCTCAAACCTCCATCCCCACTGTCAAACATGGTGGTGACAGCATCATGGTTTGGGCCTGCTTTTCTTCAGCAGGGACAGGGAAGATGGTTAAAATTGATGGGAAGATGGACAGAGCCAAATACAGGACCATTCTGGAAGAAAACCAATTGGAGTCTGCAAAAGACCTGAGACTGGGACTGAGATTTATCTTCCAACAAGACAATGACCCCAAACATAAAGCAAAATCTACAATGGAATGGTTCAAAAATAAACGTATCCAGGTGTTAGAATGGCCAAGTCACAGTCCAGACCTGAATCCAATGGAGAATCTGTGGAAAGAGCTGAAAACTGCTGTTCACAAACGCTCTCCATCCAACCTCACTGAGATCCAGCTGTTCTGCAAGGAAGAATGGGCAAGAATTTCAGTCTCTCCATGTGCAAAACTGATAGAGACCTACCCCAAGAGACTGCAGCTGTAATCACAGCAAAAGGTGGAGCTACAAAGTATTAACTCAAGGGGCCGAATAATATTGCACGCCCCACTTTTCAGTTTTTTGTTTTTTTTTAAAGTTTAAAATACGGAATAAATTTGGTTCCACTTCGCGATTGTGTCCCACTTGTTGTTGATTCTTCACAAATTTATATCTTTATGTTTGAAGCCTGAAATGTGGCAAAAAGTTGAAAAGTTCAAGGGGCCGAAGACTTTCACAAGGCAATGTACAGTACATTTTTTGTTGTGTAGATTGTATATATTCTCTGTATACCTGTGAGCATGTGTGTTGTACATGTTTTATACTTTGTGTATTTAAGTATTTGTTTACGCCATGTTGTGTGGATATTTGTATCGTGTGTGTCAGTGAGGTTATGTGTTTTCATGGGGTTATTTTTGTCTTTCTCTGTTTTGTGTATTTGCGTATACATTGGTCTTTGCTATACGAAAACCGCTGCTTAAAATACGCATTTTTTGTGCCTTTTTTTTTTTACACATTTTTTTCCCTCCAGTGATTTCAATGGGTCAAAAACATTACAAACGTTAGCAGATTTTACTGCATATTTTTCCGTGGGGAAAAAACCTGGCAAAGACACATCATGTGAACAAACTGTCAGTATTATTATTATTATTATTTATTTATAGAGCGCCATTGAATCCATGGTGCTGGTCATGAAAAAGGGTTATATACAAACAAGTTAAAAATACAATGAACAAACTAACAGTGACAGACCGATACAGAAAGAAGAGAGGACCCTGCCCTTGCAGGCTTACATTCTACACGGCAATGGGGAGGGAGACAGTAGACTGGAGCTGCTCTGGTGGTGGTAGGGTGCTGGGTCCAGTGGTGGTGGAGCACCAGGTCCAGTGGTGGTGAGGTGGCTATGTGGTCATTGCAGGCTGTAGGCTGTTCTGAAGAGATGCGTTTTCAGGTTCCGCTTGAAGGTTCTGAGTGTGGGGGACAGTCGGACGTTTTGGGGTGCAGAGTTCCAGAGGAAGGGGGATGCTCGGGCAAAGTCTTGCAGGCGGTTAGATGAGGAATGTACAAGTGTGGAGGAAAGAAGGAGTTCTTGGGAGGATTGAAGATTACGAGTTGGATGATATCGGGAGATTAGTTCAGAGATATATGGGGGGGACAGATTGTGGACAGTTTGTAAGTCAGTGTTAGTAGTTTGAATTGGATATGCTGGACAATTGGGAGCCAGTGGAGGGATTTGCAGAGGGGAGAAGTGGAGGAATAGCGAGGAGAGAGGTGAATTAGTCGGGCAGCAGAGTTAAGGACAGATTGGAGAGGTGCAAAAGTGTTAGCAGGGAGACCACAGAGGAGGAGGTTGCAGTAGTCGAGATGGGTGATTATGAGGGCATGCACTAATAGTTTAGTAGATTGAGGGTTGAGGAAGGGACGGATTCTGGAAATATTTTTGAGTTGGACTAAGCAATGTCTGGTCTGAAGGATAAGGCAGAGTCAAGGATCACTCCGAGGCAGCGGACTTCAGGTACAGAGCAAAGTGTGATGTCATTTATTGTGATAGGTCTGGTAAGGAAGGTGTGTGAGATGAAGGAAAGATGATGAGTTTGGTTTTGGTCCAAAACATGTAAGCTTGTGATCCACTTCACGAGTCCCCACTTATCACAAACCCTAGCCACTAAATCAGTGTCCCAAAATCAGCATAGGACAAATTAGAAAATTTTTATCTTACCACAGCATTACTTTGGTCAGTCGACCATTGCACTCATGCAAGGTGCAGTTTTGCCTTGATTATGAAGGGAAGGCATTACTAGTGCAGGACACCAGCCTCCAATCACCAAACACCTCCTTAATTTGGGAGGGCAGCGAACCACTGGCTGTCCTGCACAATGAATAGGATTCACATAGGACGCTGTTCACACAGGTTACTGTAATGTGTGCTCAGCCTCTTACATTAGCCCCTATCTCAGTAGGCGGGCTGTTCTGGCACTACAACACTGCTACCTGCCAGAACAAATGTCCCATATGGCCTAGTGTGAACAGCGTCCTATGTGAATCCTATTCATTGTGCAGGACAGCCAGTGGTTCGCTGCCCTCAAAAACTAAGTAGGTGTTTGGTGATTGGAGGCTGGTGTCCTGCACTAGTAATGACTTCCCTTCATAATCAAGGGAAAGCTGCACCTTGCATGAGTGCAATTGGTCGACTGAGCAAAGTAATGCTGTGGTAAGAGGAGTTTGGTTTTGTCTACATATACTATGGCATGGGTTTGTGTCTATGTCAGGTCCCAGAGAAATCCTGTTGTGGGATCCATAATAACTCAAGGATTTTGACTTGTTCTGTTCTGAAATTAAATCTTTCATTTAGCTTTGATAAATCCCATTGGATGTGATGATCCTCGTAGAACGTAATGATATATACATTCCATGCTTCATCTCTTCCGTCTGCTTATCATTAGTTTGCTGAACATTTGTGGGTTTTCTTATACTGATCGGTTGCAATTGATATGTTAACCGTAAGCGTTCCAGAGCTCATGTCGGCCATCCCCTTGTATTATGTGTTTTAGATAGTTTCCAATTTTTTCCTACTTCTCAGCCATGGCTGTGTAAGGACCTATCTTTTATTTTAGTTAAAAGTTTTGTCTTATGTTTTATTGCAGTTAAAATATTTTTTCTGTGTTGTGTTTTTATTAATGTTTAATAGAGATTCATAATGGGTGGGCCTAACATTGGCCTGACTTTATGAATCTTGGGCTTAGTGCCATCTGTCAATACAAAGCAGGCATTAACCCTTTTATTACTAAGCGTGCCACCTCTGCCAGGTCCGCTGTCTGAGCCTGGTTAAGCACCTGAAAATGGTTCTATGAAAGAATGTGTCATTTTCAGGGGCAGTGCAGGCTGCAAATTTTCAGTGTGGGGGCCCCAGAATGCTTGAGTCTTGCCACGCTGAGAATACCAGCTCTCAGCTGCCTGAATTTTACCTTGGCTGGCAATCAAAAAAAAGTCAAAGCCCA
>JARQOC010000004.1:44340677-44415135 GCA_033576535.1 Allobates femoralis
ATCTCATAGACCTGATGAGGCTCAGGATTGTACATGGAAATGGTCTCCTCAGGCCAATAACTTTTTTTTTAATAGTGTATATAGTCTAATGCAGATCTGTCACCTGGCTACAGACACCTTTGAGATGAAAACATATTTTTATTCATCTCAATGAATTAGATTATCATCAAAAAGTTAATTTATTTCAGTAATTCAATACAAAAAGTGAAACCCATATATTATATAGGGTCATTATGTGGAGCCCATCGGGACGGGGTACTCGGTACCAGACCGGAGTACTGCTGGGGATGTCACGGAGGTACTGGTCTGGACCGTGTCCCTAGTTCTCACAAGTAAAAGGGATATTTACAGGGATAGTTTGTCGTGACGCCACCCACGGGCTGTGGTCAGTGAAGGGACCACCGCTGCAGTGTGCTCTGCCAGGAGGAAGGATGGATGATGGGGCTGCAGCCAGATGGATGAGCCCGCTGCGGGTTGGGCTGCTACTGATAGGATAAAAGGTATGCAAAGTTCAATATACCTGGAATCAGACACGGACACTCAGGCAGGGTTCACCGGGTTTACTTGTCGGCTCTTCAGACACTTTACAGCAGTTCTCAACACAAGTTACAGTCAGTTAACTCCAGTAACACTGAACCCTGTGCAGCCAGGCTGTCACTCTGAGACCCCCCGCTCCTTCTAAGTCCTTTCAGGCTGTTGATTCTCTCTCTCTGTTGTCTCCCCGGTTGTATGGCGGCAGCTCGGACCCTTGTGGATCCTCGTGGTTGCTGCTGTGCCTTCAACCCTTGTTGTGGGAGCTCCATTCTGGAGTTTAAGCTCCACGTCGATTAATCTGGGAAGCCGGTATGGAATCTCAGTTCCCCTTAGAGCCCGACACTCTGGTGTGTGCCTAGTCTGCAGCAACCCTATCTTGAAAGGCGTTACCAGACTCCATCTAACCTGCGTGATTCCAGTACAAACTAGGGAAAAGTACATCGGTAGTTGGTCAGTGCTGCCGTGTTCCTCGGACCCAGTACTTCTCGTCCGGTCTCTTTTCTCACACTCCCCTGGGATGCTGGCTATGGACGAGCTTTCTCTCCATGGTTTCTGTGACTCTGTGGATTCTGCATCTTCATCAAGCCCAATCCCACCGGGATGTGTCTCTGTCTTTCTGATGTCTGTGCTGCTCGGCTCACTCTGGCCTACTGTGTCTTTACAGCTCAGCCTACCTCGGCCTACTAACTCCTTCCTACTCTTTTTCCTCTATTTAAGCTTTCTGTCCTCCTGATCTACGTTCGTTCCACCCACTTTCCTCTAAACCCACCACCCCTTTCCCGCCTAGAGTCCCGGGCTCCGGGTTGGGTGCTGCCTCTAGTGGTGTGTGGGATGTCTGTGAGGGTGTTTGTTGCACAAACTGTCTATCTTTCTACCTGGCTGCAGTTCCCTATGTGGCCACCCTGGACGCAGGGGCGCCCCAATTACACACAGAGTGATCTATTGCAAGTGTTTATTTCGGAACTTGTAGAGTTTCGATAGTGCCCTGGTGGGTGGTGAATTTGTGCACAGAACTGTTTAATGGGGGTTAGGGGTCTCAAAAAGCTAGAGGTTCGCATATGTCTATGAACATACGTCTTCAATCTACCATAATGTAGGAACGATATATTAGCAACAGGTTGTATTTGTTTTAATTCCTCAAACGTTAATAAGGTATCTTCTGAGAATATCTTATCTATCGAAGTGTGATATAATGTTGGGAGGAAGCTTTAATGATGGTGTGTGGAAGCGATAGGCCAATGATATCTTGGATAGTCAGAATGGGTAATAAAGGTGGGGTGTCATTTTATTATGTTCTTTCCTCCATATGTTGAACTCAGCTCGCGTTAGGTCATTTGACAGGGGCGGAGTTTTATGTTGGATGTCTAGTAACAAAGCCCACGATCTAAGGGGAAGGTGTGTTAGGTGTTTTTGAATTGTCAGCCATTATTTGTTTGGAGGATCCCTAATCCAGCCCAGGACCCTGGTAACCATTGCAGCCTTATTATATTTTAAAATATCCGGGGCTCAGATGCCTCCATTGCATTTCTGTAAAGTCCGCGAGGAGGATTTAATTCGAGGTTTTCTATTATTCCAGATGTAATTAAAGAAAAAGGAATGTATTTTGGTAAGAACATAAGTGGGGATTTGTATCGGGACCATTTGGAAGAGGTAGATGAATTTAGGTAGAATCAAGCTTTTATTAAAGTTTTTCCTCCCGATCCAGGAGAGAAAAGGGGCCCTCCAAGACTGTATAGTCGTCATAGCCTTAGATAAGAGGGGCTGGATATTAAGAGCAAGGAGAACGCCCTATCTTGATGCCGGATATGTGATATATCCAGGTGGCCAAGTGAATGAGTATTTGACTTTAAATGTATTAATTTTCACTTTAGGTATTTAATGCATAAGGCTTCAGATTTCGATGATAGTTAATTTTGTAATTAGCGAGGAGGCATATACCTTTCTAAGGTCTGCTTTCACATTACGTATTTAGTGCCTGTCCGTGGGATCCGACTTTGAAGGAGGATCCCACGGACAGGCACGGATCCACACGGATCCCTGCAATTGGATGGCAAATAGCCATCCGATTCTATGCAGGATCCTTGTGGATCCTGCGGTCCCCTGTCTTTCCCTGCTGCTGCCTCCTCCATCTGCTCCCCTCCGCCATTCTATTCTGTCCCCCGCTCCTCTATCCTCATCTAATCCCTATCCTGTCCCCTCTTGTCTTCCCTGTGTGTAAAACAAAAAAAAAAACTCCTCCCGGAGTATACATCATCTGTCACTGGCTCCCAGGATGCAGCACCATCGGGGTTTGAAGGACCTGTGATGATGTCACAGAGCCGGCACATGACCTGTCATGTGATCCGCTCTCTGACATTATCACAGGCTCTTCAGCCCCGATGGTGTTGCATCCTGGGAGCCGGTGGCAAATGATGTATACTCCTGGGAGGAGTTTTTTTTTTTTTTTACACACAGGGAAGACAAGAGGGGACAGGATAGGGATTAGATGAGGATAGAGGAGCGGGGGGGACAGAATAGAATGGCGGGGGGACAGAATAGAATAGCAGAGGGAAGAAGATGGAGGAGGCAGCAGCAGGGAGAGACAGGGAGAGGCATCTGATCCAAGGTGAACTCGGATCCGATGTCCATAGGTTCCCATGTTGTGGGCACTCGGATCAGCATTGATCCGATGCTGTCCGATTTGAGTCACGGACACAAAATTGGAGCAGGCTACGATTTTGTGCCCGTAATTAAATCTGATCGGATCGGATGGTGCCAAAATCGGATGCCAATAGTGGCACATCCGATCTGATCTGATTCCCATAGGGGAACATGGGATCCGATTTTGGATCTGATTGTATCCGTTTTGAAACGGATACAATCGGATGACCGAAAATCGTAATGTGAAAGCAGCCTAAGACTCACATGAGAGCAGGAATACCCCTGTTAGGGTTACACAGGATTACCATCAAGTCGTCCGCAACTGCAGCAGACTTGTGGTGGATTCCCTGCCTAATACAATCCCTTCAATGAAGTTGAAAGCAAGATACCATTTTACAATGTACATATACCAAATTCATTTTAAGTGAGAAATAAATATAACAAAACTAAAATGGTAATGTGATTGCTAAGTTTGAACTTATAATTCTGGATGTGGTTGTGCTTACAATTAGTCAATCACATTTAGGTTGGAAACTCACTGTCCGAGTAGCATACGAGTTACTCGCACGAGTCTCGGATCATTCACCTGGGATGGCTGGAGTAGTGGAGATAGAAAAACATACCACTTACAGTATTCCATTCAAAGAGAGAGCAGGGGTCATGCCGGGTAAATGATCCGAGACTTGTGCGAGTAATGCTGGCTTCACACCACGTTTTTTCGGCTGTCAGGTTGTGTCCAGTGCTTTGCAGGAGGCACCAGACACAGCCTGACAGCTCCGGACAAACAGAACCGGGGGTTAATATCCCTGACCGTCCCTAAGAAATGATGATGACTGCCAAGAGGCCAACAGTAACATTAAAGAAGCTGCAGGAATCTCTAGTAAGTACTGGTTGTGTACGGTATGCAACAACAAACTCCCGTATTCTTCACATGTCTGACCTGTGAGGTTTTGGCAGAGACCTTGCCAAAAGTATGTGGGAAATTATGTTGTGTTTTGATAAGACCAAGGTTGGAAAAGCCAATCCTGTTTGGGGTTCTGATCTGGCACAAATCCTAAGTCATATTAAAAGGATTGTTAAATAGTTAATTATGACTTTTAGGATTGCTCCCTTTATTAGGTGGCACTAGAGTTCTTCTACTTCCTCACTGAAGTGACAATGTGCAACACCAAAAGAACACCATAAACACAGTAAGGCATGGAGGAGGCAGCATTGTGCTTTGGGGCTGTTTTTTGGCAGCTGGAACTGAGGCTTTAGTCAAGGTGGAGGGAATTATGAACCGTCCAAATATCATTTATTTATCAGTAACAGCCTCTATTAAAAAGCTGAAGATGAATTTGACTTGTCAACATGTCATTAAGCAAACCTCCAAATTAAGAAAAGAATGGCGTCACCAGAAAAAGCTCAGAGTTTAGGAATGGCCCAACCACAGCCCAGACCTGAATGCAATTGATAATCTGTGGGTGACCTGAAGAGGGCGATGTATACAGGAGATGTCCTTGCAATCTGACAGATTTTGAGCTACTGCAGGAAGAGTGGGTAAAGATTGCCAACCCTAGATGTGCCGTGATGATAGACTCCGACCCAAAATGAATGAATACTATCATAAATTCAAAGTGTACTTCAATATAATAGGTTAAAGGTGTGAAGAATTATGCAACCACATTAGTCGAGTTCTTTTTTCCGCCTGAAAAAGAATTGTTTATTTTGCAACCAAATTGTACAGATTATGGGCAACATTAAAGGTGGAAAAGTTCTGAAATGATTCTTCTTGGTATGAACACCAGGGGTGTGTAGACTTTGTATATCCACTTTATGTGTTCACATTGGCTGAGTCCTCAATTCCAACAGGTTTTACTGCGTTTTTGAAAGAATGGGCTGTCTAGTTTTTTCTGCGTTTTTGCTATAGTTTGTATTGCAAATCTGCAGCAAAAAAAGCAGCAAAACCGTTGGAAATCTGCAGCAAACCTCCTGCCAAGAAAAAAGCAACCCCTAAGATTTGCTGCGGATTTGCTGCTTTTTTACAAAACATAAAACCAACATGTGTGGACTTAGCCTTAGTGTGTATATTGATGTTCTGCAGAAGCTGAGATTTCTATTATGAGGTGAGTATTATACATTTCCACAGCAGCTGAGGTGTGTATTGAGGTTCCCCAACAACTGACATGTGTACACTACCGTTCAAGAGTTTGGGGTCATTTAGAAATGTCCTTATTTTTGAAAGAAAATCACATTTTTTTCAATGAATTTAACTGAATCAGAAATACACTCTATACATTGTTAATGTGGTAAAGGACTATTCTAGCTGCAAACGTCTGTTTTTTTAATGCAATATCTACATAGATGTATAGAGGCCCATTTCCAACAACCACCACTCCAGTGTTTTAATGGTACATTGTGTTTGCTAACTGTGTGAAAAGGCTAATGGATGTTTAGAAAACCCTAGAAAACCCTTGTACAAGTATGTTAGCACAGCTGAAAACGGTTTAGCCGATTAGAGGAGCTACAAAATTGACCTTCCTTTGAGCTAGTTGAGAATCTGGAGCATTACATTTGTTTATTCTATGAAACTTTCAAAATGGCCAGAAAAAGAGAACTTTCATGTGAAACTCGACAGTCTATTCTTGTTCTTAGAAATGAAGGCTATTCCATGTGAGAACTTGCCAAGAAACTGAAGATTTCCTATAAAGGTACCTTCACACGCGGCAATAATGCAAGGCAATTTCACAGGCAATTTGCTGGTTGCAGTGAAATCATGGACACATTGCTCTATTTTGTTGCCATGTACAAATGTAACAATGTGTCCATGATTTCACTGCAACCAGCAAATTGACTGTGAAATTGCCTAGCAATAATGCCGCGTGTGAAGGTACCTTTATAGGAAATCTTCAGTTTCTTGGCAAGTTCTCGCATGGAATAGCCTTCATTTCTAAGAACAAGAATACACTGTCAAGTTTCACATGAAAGTTCTCTTTTTCTGGCCATTTTGAAAGTGAAATTGCCTAGCAAAATTGCTGCGTGTGAAGGTACCTTAACTGTGTGTCCTACTCCCTTCAGAGGAGAGCACAAACAGGCTCTAACCAGAGTAGAAAGAGAAGTGGGAGGCCCCGCTGCAGAACTGAGCAACAAGACAAGTACATTAGAGTCTCTAGTCTGAGAAATCGATGCCTCACAGCTCCTCATCAAGCAGCTTCATTAAATAGTACCCGCCAAAGGTCTGCAATGCTGGAATTGCTGAAAAGGGAGCATTCTTTGATGAAAGCAAAGTTTGAAGGAGAAAATTAGTATTTCAAATACAAATCATAATTTCTAGCCTTGTCAATGTCTGGACTATATTTTCTATTCGTTTTGCAACTTACTTGATAAATAAAAGTATGAGTTTTCATGGAAAACACTAAAATTATCTGGGCTACCCCAATCTTTTAAATGGTAGTGTATTTTGATGTTCTGCAGCAGCTGAGGTATGTGTTCTGATGTTCTGCAGCAGCTGAGGTGTGTATTCTGGTGTTCTGCAGAACCTGACGTGTGTATTATGAGGTTCTGCCTAAATATTCCTCTCCTGTTACTTGAGGTGTAGCATGATGTTCTGCAGAAGCTGAGATTTGTAATATGAAGTACTACATCAGCTGAGGTTTATATTATGAGATGAATATTATGAGGTTCCCCAACAGCTGAGCTGTGTGTAGTGATGTTCTTCAGCAGCTGAGATGTATATTATGATGTTCTGCAGAATCTGAGGTGTGTATTTTGAAGTTCTGCAGCAGCTGTGGTGTGTATTCTGATGTTCCTCAGCAACTGAGGAGTGCGTGTTATGATGTTGTGCAGCAGCTGAGATGTATATTCCGATGTTTTGCAGCAGATGAGGTGTGTATTCTCGTGTTCTGCAGTAGCTGAGGTGTGTATTATGAGGTTCCCCAACAACTGAGGTATATATTCTGATATTCTGCAGAAGCTGAGGTGTTTGTAATGATGTTCTGCAGCAGCTGAGGTGTGTATTCTGATGTTTATCAGCAGCTGAGGTGTGTGTTATCATGTTGTGCAGCAGCTGAGGTGTTTATTCTAATGTTCTGCAGCAGCTGAGGCATATATTATGATGTTCTGAAGCAGCTGTGGTGTGTATTCTGATTTTCCTCAGTAGCTGAAGTGTGGTTATGATGTTGTGCAGCAGCTGAGGTGTGTATTCTAAGGTTCTGCAGCAGCTAAGGTGTGTATTTTGGTGTTCTGCAGCAGCTGAGGTGTGTATTATGAAGTTCCCAAACAACAGACGTATGTGTCCTGCAGTTCTGCAGCAGCTGAGGTGTGTATTCTGAAGTTCAGCAAAAATACCCTTTCTGGTGCTTGCACCCATTACCACAGCCACTTAATGAGAACTCATATTTCTTGTGAAGTGGGTGTATGTATATAGGGATATACCGTAGGTCACTAGTGTATATATGTAGGTATATATGAAACTTTGCCCCTTCCCCCTTGTAGCTCCTTTTGTAATGGACGTCAGACATCATACTCCTCTTACAAGGTTGTACAGAAAAGACATGGGTGGATTTGCATTGTATGAGTGATGGCTGACAGCAATAGACTTGTACCAATCGATTTCTAAATCTTGTAACAGCTTCATCTGTCTAAAGGGTCTGAGGGAAGAATAAAGTCCCTAATGAATAATTCAGAGCTTTCAGTGTGAAACACATGGGGTCGGCCTCTGTGGAAATAGAAGAATAGGCCCCTTAAAGTGAATTAACGTGATGAATTGGACGGGCTCCTTTTTAAGGGTTAACCCAGATGCTGGGAACGATTAATAAAGGCAAAGAGCTGCATCTGTACTTGTCAGCCGGACTCCAAGACCCGTCACCGGCGGCACAGGTTAGGGATGCTGAAGTGCTGCTTGTCGCTCGGCCGTCCATGTGCTGCTCCTGATATGTAGGGAGAATTGGGGGGGAATATACCTACAGAGGCAAAATGACCAAAGTAATAGTATTAGGGTAATAAAACCAATGACATAAGACAAAAATACCTACATGAACGGTTGATCTGAGTCATCGTAAGGAGACTTATAGGCCATGCAATGCTCCTCTGAGAATTTAATATGTAAGTAATCTCTGTATGGCTTATAAAATTCCTTATGCCAATTTGGATCTCTCCATAAAGAGAAACTTTACCCCTTACGCCCCATCAGAGGTCTCTCATCCCGCCAAACGAGTTTTATTGCTTTGCACTGATGAGAAATTAACCCCGAAACGTGTCTGCAATTAGAGATACTAGTTTGAATTCGGCGTCACCTCTCTCCTTGCAATCGTTGTCCTCTTCTGCTTCATGTTGGTTTCACATCCTGTCATCCATAGACAGTTTCCTCCATTGCACTCTTGCATATGCGCACTTCTCTCTACCCAGCTGAGGGCAGAGCAAAGTATTGTAGTGCACATGTATGGGCGCTCTGTCTCCTTTCTCCTTGCCTGCGCATCACAGAACTCCACTTTGCCCTCATTAGGGCAGAAAGAAGAGCGTGTGTGCAAGAGCGTAATGGAGAAAACTGTGGATGACAGGATGCATCATCCCATGAAGCAGAAGAGAAAGACTGCAATTGCAAGAAGAGAGAAGGTGCTGGATCAAGATCAGCGACACACACTCATCGGACCAGACCACCCCCCAGGTGAGTATAATAAAAGGTATTTTATCTGTCATACAGAACGGCCTGAGGACTTATATACAGTAGTCTAGCATGCTTTATAGAAGGCCTTACTGGTGGTGGCTTCAGCTTATACAGGAGAAACCTGGTGATAGGTTCACTTTAAATCCCTGATGGGGAGTATAGATTAAAAGTATTTTTGAATAACTCCCTTTATTCTAATACAAAGATTAATAGAAATAAAAAAAATTATATAAAATGATTTGATTTCACCATATCCATAAATGTCTGATCTATCAAAATCTAACATTTATCCCATAGGGCAAGCCAAGACAAACTGCGACTCACTGGCCACATCCGGTCCATTGGCTGTTATTCTCTGACCTGAGGATCTGTACAATAAAAAGGTGTCGAAATCAAATGCAACTTGTCATTGCAACTTCTACAGTTGGGTGCACACCTGACCAGGGTTGACCATAGACAAGACCCTTAAACACATGTAAGACAATGGAGGATGGGAAGAAGACAAGAAAGGAGAAAGAACAAGAGTGGGATTGTGACAAAACCAGAGACTGAGATCGGGTCAAACATAGAGACAATGTCATGGGGCTACCATGACAGACAGTGGACTCTCCTAACCAAAAGGTTTCAGCACTTAGCTACAAGCACATCTGCGTGGAGCTGCTTTGCTTTCCTGCTAGCCATGCAGATCTCCCATGTTCTGGTACTGCAAGGGTTAGAGATGTTCTTATGTCTCCTAAGGTTTTCCATCCTGGCCTATCTCATCTGTTCTGCTTTGTCCACTCTCCTCTGGTATAAGTGCTCACCTCGTAGCTTGGGCAATTACAAGTGATAGCTTGCTATACCTTGGTATTGGTGTGAAGGTGTGAGCCGTGGAAAAATACCGTAACCCACTTTTGTCTAGTTTCTTTACATTGCTGCCTGGAAGTTTCCTTTACTCTTGTCTGCCTTACTCCCTTTGTGTCATTATTTTAGAGCAGGACTAGTGTTCCTGCTGCCCTGTTCACTATTCATGGCTGAATTTAGGGTAAGACAGGGGTAGGAACATGATCGCCGCACAGAGTGAAAGAACCTGTCTAGGGACGTCAGTGAGACATTTATCCCTAGTGGCAATATTCCCCTTCCCTTCTGTTTCACGGTATGCTGTTTGGCTTCTTTACGGAGCATGAAAGACCATGGCGGAGATCATACTAATGCTCAAAGAGGGTCATAGTACATCTATAATTATTACACTTAAAGGGGTTGTCCCGGACTATGATACTGATTCTTAGAATAGTTCATTAATATCTGATTAGTAGAGGTGCAACACCAGTCACCTCCACTGATATTCTGTTCCCGGTGCTGGAGCTGCTCAGTTGCAGATGCAAACATTACAGTACTGTATAGTGGCCATGACCGGGTTCTGCACATCAGTGACTATTTGAATCAATATCCTAAGAATAGGCCATCAATAAAATAGTCCTGGACAAACCTTTTAGGTGGAATACCAGGAGCAGTATAATTTATAAACAATATAAAAAGCAGTAAATTATATGGTTTTGATTACCTGCTACAGGTATAAATGCTATAAGCCATTTTGTAAAATGTATTAGCAGTAACAGCGAGTCGACTACAGTACTGCTCATTGTTATTGACGTTCATGATATTTAAGTACATAATGTGGAATATATTCTGAAAAAAATGAATCAAGTGAAACAGCTTTTTGTATAAAGACTTGTGTTAAATACAAAAGAGCACATAATAAACAAGAATTTAAAGCAAAAAAAATAGGGAGAAATAGAAAAACCTAAAGCTACCTGTGACAATGGTATTGACACTTTTACATTATTTTACATTACATTACAATTTGACTCGCCTGTGGTAAATCACAAATTAGAGTCACCTGGGAAAAATTGCCGGTGCCCAGGTGACATGAATTAGCCAACAATTAGTGTTTTAAAAAGCCACATGTTAGGCCCTGTCCCTTTGTCACAATGGTGAAGACAAAGGGGCTGTCTAAGGACATCAAAACTGCTACTATCAGCAAATACAAGACTTCCAAAGGGTATAAGGCCATCTCCAAAGATCTTGGTATTCCAGTTTCAACAGTGCGCAATTTAATTAAGATGTTTGCCAAGCATGGACCCATCAAGAATCATCCTGGACATGGGGGAAAGAGGAAAATTGACAAGTGATGTCTTCAAAGGTTGGTGCGAATGGTGGAAAAAAATCACCCTGTCAAACATTCAAAGACATGGAGGCCAACCTGGAACAGTGTGGGGGTCATACTTTCAACAAGTACCATACAACACACAATAAACCAAGTAGAGCTTTATGGTTGAAGGCCCAGGAAGAAACCATTGCTGGAGAAAAGACGTAAAAAGGAAACATTGATCTTTGCCAAGGAAAAAGTACAATCCTTCTGGGAAAATGTTCTGTGGACAGATGAAACAAAAGTAGTATTTGGAAATGCAAGCCAACAATTTGTTTATAGACGGCGCAATGAAGCACTTACGGAAAAGAACACCCTACCGACAGTTAAGCAAGGTGCAGGTTCCAAATTGCTGTGGGGCTGCTTTGCTGCGTCTGGTACTGGAGACCTTGATTGTATCTCAGGAATCATGAAATAAGAGAATTATCAAGAGATTTTAGAGCGCAATGTCCTTCCCAGTGTAAGGAGACTTGGTAATAGCCCAAGATCATGGATCAGCAAAACAAGGACCTGGAGCATACATCCAAAAGTACTCAGGAATGGTTGAAAAAGAAAAAACAGACTGTTTTATAAAGACAGCAATGTGTCCTGACCTCAAACCCACTAAAAATCTTTGGGGTGAGCTGAAATCTGCCATTGGTAAAAAGAACCCTGCAAACAATCAAACTGCAAAGAAAGAGAACATACCACCTGAGAAGTGCAAGGAGCTTATAGATGGTTACAAGGAGGTTTCATCAATGCCAAAGGGGGTGCGACCAAGTATTGATTATGGGCCTTTATTGCTGCAAATGCTGTTTGCTGTTTATTCTGTTTCTTTGAAATTGCAACAGATTTTTTGGAGGCAGTTACAATCCTCTATGGGAGTGGACTCTTTATGCCCTATCAACTATAATTTCTGTATTGTTTATTGTTTTTTTATACCTGTAACAGCAGTCTGAGTGTTGAGGGTACTGCGCTACCCCCATTTTTACGTGCATATAACCTTATGTACCTGTCCTGTATCAGTTTTTGTTAACATTTGTAATTTTCTCTTTACCATAAAAATTGAACTACTTCATTCTTTTTGTATCACTATAAATAAAAAAACGTAACGGATGATATACTCTTGCTTGTTTCAACTCCTGTTCTCTCATTATTGCTTAAAATTAAGAGTTGTCGCCACAGCACTACAGCACATTGTGCTGCTGCTGTGGCATTACATGTGGTCATTTTCTATGTTCTAGATTTTTTGGAGATATTGAACAATCTATGAAAAAAATGAAGGGGTGCCAATAATGGTGTGCAGCACTGTATGGAAATGTTGCTCAATATTAAGTGCCAAACTGATTATTGGTATTAACATCATTATTAATAAATTGCAAATAATATACTAATATTGAGCAGAATTAATTTCCTCCTATTGGATCGGCCCTTTACAACAGTCACGGACTCTCGTGGCCACTAGGAAAAACTAATTATCCTCCCATGCCATAGGATAAACCATATAAAGAGAAAACACACCAGAATTGCTGATATTTAATACTTCTCACCAAAAAACGTGATGAAAAGCAATTAAAACTGATTAAATACCCTAAAATGGAACCAACCAGCAGAATTTAGGGCTATAAAGTTAAGCCATTTCCTTACAAGACCTGGGATACTGAGTGCAATCATACCTTTACTTCAATGATTACATGTATAATTGCAGAGAAAACTGTTATGGAAGTCCTTTGAAAGAGAGCAGCCAATTAGCACAAGTACAGCAGTACAGCACAGCATCACTATCAGGGGTTGGGTTTCTTTTTATTACTTCCCGGCGGGTTCTAAGCCAAACCTATCTCCCCTCTCTTCCTTCCCTCTCTTTCCTCCCTGTCGCTATGTACCAGGCACAGGAAGTCTGACATTGTGCATTGTGATAGCACACTGTCAGGCTCCTATGTGCCCCAGATCATCACTCCCTCCTTGCCTCATCTGCATGCCTGTCGGCTTCTCACTGCTTATCCTGTGATAGCCCGGTCACCAAAGGGCAGGAGAAGACTCTGTCCCCTCCAGAGAAGACTCCCGCCCCCCTAATCTATGCACTTGCCTCCCGTCTCCTTTCCTCACAGACCGCATTTTCAAGTAGCGAGGCAAATCCCTACTATTGTCATCTGTGATCACAAGAGCGGCAATCCGTCCTGCTGGTTGTGACCGCGGTCTGTGAGGAGATGGCATGCACGCGCATAAACTGGGTGGGCGGAGTTCTCTCCTAGATCTTCCCCAGTCTACCAGGAGACAGATCGAATAGGAGCAGCAGTGTGGCACCCTGGTACCTGTTGGGCACCACAGAACTCCTTGGGGCATGAATGGAGCTAACAGCAAAGCAACACTCACAAATACCTAACAACACTTACAACACCTTAGAACACCTGGTTTCACCACGAGCCTCTAGGGGGAGCTCCACTGGTCACTTTGAGCCAGTTCCCCCTATAAATAGGGTCTTGGAGGGAGAAACACCAGAGTGTGTGCAGTCGCTACAAGAGCTGCCAGCCTGTGTGAGACCTCCATCTTATGAGGGACACACTAGGCCCAATCAGCCAGCTAGCCAGTGAGAGAGACCCTTGCAATTGGGGTCAGAGGAAAGGAGAAGACACCTCTCAGGGACAACAGAGTAATCCAAACTCTCTCCCTTGCCAACCGGTTACTGGAACCGAAGCTGTGAGAGCTACCCAGCCACCACAGAGAACCAGCCCGTCTAACAGGAGGTTTAGCCACCTGTTCCACCTGAAGCACCTACCTATGAGAGCCCAGGGAAGAGTACTGATCCTGCTCAAACCCTTTTACAGCGCCCTCAGTGCTGCCATCCAGGTGAATCAAGTTCCATCGAACACACTGTCCAGTCCGGCTGGATTCTATATCCACCCGACCTTAATCAGAGAAATAGAGAAAGGAAGCCAACAGCAACTGCTTGCTGTGAACCTCCAGAAGTGCTGACTTCACTATTCCAGTCTGGCGTACCTGATATCCACCAGTAAAGGTACTAAAAAGACTTTGGCGTGTCTGTGTCTGACTCCTGGGCCTAACAGCAGCATTACCGCAGCTGCCTCATAACATCTTGCGCAGCTCCTGGCCCCGGGGACTCCCGCTCATCTTGTGGGGAGCATCCCATCTTGCTGCATTCCATCCCCCGGAGGCCCCGCAGCGCCGGTACAGTTACCGGACCTCTCACAGGTGGCGTCACGAAGACAATCAATCCCTACTGTTCAGCCATTCCCCCTATTGATCTGGACCACCGGGCCCCACAGCCGCAGGCGCAGTTCCGTGATAGAGGAGAGTCAACGCCTGCGATATGCAGAACCCGGCTATGGTAAGTCAGCAGCAGAGATGCTGGAGCGAGCGGGGTCTTCTCCTGAGGGGGCAAGGTCTTCTCCTGAGGGGGCGGGTTGAAGCGATGAGATGGGGCATACAGGATGTGCCTGGTAGAGTGACAGGGAGGGGAGGATGAGAGGGAGGGGTAGGGTTTGGATTAGAGCCCACAGAGGAGTAATAATAAGAAACCCAGCCCCTCATAGTGACGCTATGCTGCACACTCTTTCTGCTACACTGTCTTCCCGTTGTTTGATAACACTTTTCTCTGCAATCATACATGTAATCATTGTAGTAAAGGTATGATTGCACTCAGTATCCCTGTGCCTGTAAGGAACTGGCTTCACTTTATAGCCCTTAATCCTGCTGGCTGGTTCCCTTTAAAACAGTAACAAACCACTTTGATGAAAATGTAGAAAATGGCCATCAGAGCAAATTTTAATATGTCTAAATTCTACTTTTTTCTTATTTCTCTTTACAAAACAAAAAACTCTACAAATGTAATACCCCAGTGATCATAGTGACCTGGAGAATTGTGCTGACAGGTCACTTTTACCATTCCAAGAACCGTCTCATAAAAAAGCAAAGCCTAGTACCATGCCATATCGTGTTTCTCCATATACAGTGCCTACAAGTAGTATTCAACTCCCTGCAGATTTAGGTGGTTTGATAAGATGCAAATAAGTTAGAACCTTCAAACTGCAAACGAGAGTAGGATTTATAATCAGAAGCATAAATCTTACAAACCAAAAAGTTATGTTGCTCAGTTAAATTTTAATAAATTTTAAACGTAAAAGTGTGGGTCAATTATTATTCAACCCCTAGGTTTAATATTTTGTGGAATAACCCTTGTTTGCAATTACAGCTAATAATCGTCTTTTATAAGACCTGATCAGGCCGGCACAGGTCTCTGGAGTTATCTTGGCCCACTCCTCCATGCAGATCTTCTCCAAGTTATCTAGGTTCTTTGGGTGTCTCATGTGGACTTTAATCTTGAGCTCCTTCCACAAGTTTTCAATTGGGTTAAGGTCAGGAGACTGACTAGGCCACTCCATCACCTTGATTTTTTCCCTCTTGAACCAGGCCTTGGTTTTCTTGGCTGTGTGCTTTGGGTCGTTGTCTTGTTGGAAGATGAAATTACGACCCATGTTAAGATCCTTGATGGAGGAGCGGAGATTCTTGGCCAAAATCTCCAGGTAGGCCGTGCTATCCATCTTCCCATGGATGCGGATCAGATGGCCAGGCCCCTTGGCTGAGAAACAGCCCCACAGCATGATGCTGCCACCACCATGCTTGACTGTAGGGATGGTATTCTTGGGGTCGTATGCAGTGCCATCCAGTCTCCAAACGTCACGTGTGTGGTTGGCACCAAAGATCTCGATCTTGGTCTCATCAGACCATAGAACCTTGAACCAGTCTGTCTTAGAGTCCTCCAAGTGATCATGAGCAAACTGTAGACGAGCCTTGACATGACGCTTTGAAAGTAAAGGTACCTTACGGGCTCGTCTGGAATGGAGACCATTGCGGTGGAGTACGTTACTTATGGTATTGACTGAAACCAATGTCCCCACTGCCATGAGATCTTCCCGGAGCTCCTTCCTTGTTGTACTTGGGTTAGCCTTGACTCTTCGGACAAGCCTGGCCTCGGCACGGGAGGAAACTTTCAAAGGCTGTCCAGGCCGTGGAAGGCTAACAGTAGTTCCATAAGCCTTCCACTTCCGGATGATGCTCCCAACAGTGGAGACAGGTAGGCCCAACTCCTTGGAAAGGGTTTTGTACCCCTTGCCAGCCTTGTGACCCTCCACGATCTTGTCTCTGATGGCCTTGGAATACTCCTTTGTCTTTCCCATGTTGACCATGTATGAGTGCTGTTCACAAGTTTGGGGAGGGTCTTAAATAGTCAGAAAAGGCTGGCAAAAGAGATAATTAATCCACACATGTGAAGCTCATTGTTCTTTGTGCCTGAACTACTTCTTAATACTTTAGGGGGACCAAACAGAATGCTGGTGGTTTGAGGGGTTGAATAATAAATGACCCTCTGAATTAACTTTTAACGCTTTAAAAAAAAATAAAAAATTAAAAAATCTTTTTGGCTGCAGTGCATTTCCCACTTCCAGGCTGATCTACAGTCCAAATGTCACAATGCCAAGTTAATTCCGCATGTGTCAACCAGCTAAATCTGCAGGGGGTTGAATACTACTTGTAGGCACTGTATACAGGAGCATCTCAATGAATTAGAATAGCATCAAAAAGTTAAATCATTTCAGTAATTAAATACAAAAAGTGAAACGCATATATTATATAGAGTCATTACACACAGAGGGATCTATTCCAAGTGTTTATTTCTGTAAATGTTGATGATTATGGCTTACAGCCAATGAAAACCCAATGTAAAAAATCTACCCAGTCGGGAACGAGCTAATCAGCAAAAAACAATAAACCTTG
Source organism: Allobates femoralis (assembly GCA_033576535.1). Lineage (NCBI taxonomy): Eukaryota > Metazoa > Chordata > Amphibia > Anura > Aromobatidae > Allobates > Allobates femoralis. The sequence continues at coordinate 44,357,453 of JARQOC010000004.1, forward strand.
ATGTGGCAATGGTTTTGGGCTGAGGCTCGCTGCCATGTCACCTTGGGCCAACAGGGAAGCTGTCATTACATATTTAGACATGTGTGTCCACATATACAGTGAGTCCTACCACCAAATAGACACTTACCAATAGCCGTATCCCCAGACTAATAATATCATATCAATGCCGTCATCCTATAAATAAACCTTTAATGAATTACAATTGTCCAGGTTAAATTGGTCTAATTGCTTTTATTATCTCCCACCGTTGTGAATATGGAAAGTATTATAAGGCCGCGCATTTACCATGAATTATGTATTAGGCGGCTGGAAGCAGTCGGCTGAAAGAAGCTCAATTTCATGGTGGGTTAGAGGCTCCCGGGTCCATCAGACCTAATAAATCTCTGATCAATATGGTATTTGGTTTGCTAAGAAGAATGAAATACCTACCTGTATGGAAAGTGGTTTTGTTACTTAGGGAATAACATCCATTAATATGTTTCCATAATTGATGGCTATCGTTTACTGAAAATGTCATACTGCAGAAGACTCTTGGCCTTACTAGAGGGGACAAGAAATGGTAAACAGAGATCATAGGATTGTAGAATAAGTGTGGAAACACACTGTCCCGAGTGACATGCGAGTTACTCGCATGAGTCTTGGATCATTCACCCGGGATGGCCTCCCCCTCTCTGGACCGGAGCAGTGGAGCTACATAGAAAAACATACCACTGACAGTATCCCGTCCAAAGAGGCAGGGGTCGTGCTGGGTGAATGATCCAAGACTTGTGAGAGTAACTCACGTGTCACTTGGACAGTGTGTTTCCAGCCTAAAGGCCCCGTCACACCAGTCCACATCGCCTAATGTAAAGGGACGATGTCGGCGGCTGTGACAGCTGTGAAACCAGGCGGCCGATCTGGGGCAATGTGTACACATCGCCCCATGTAACCGGCCGCCGGCGTGCTGACAGGCGATGGGAGCCATAGGCCTGTCAGCTCGCGGCGGCATCGCTGGAGGTGTCTCCCCGTGTAAACGGGGGGTGGCGACGCTGGCGGGGCGCCAAAAGCGTGCGTGCTCCCGCCTGTCGCCGCTGACATCTCCGGCGGTGTCGCAAGCTGTAACGGGGCCTTTATGGGTAAGTTCACATGATGTTTATTTCAGGCAGGCTCGGAGCAAATCCGCTCCAAAGCCCAACAGAAAAAGTGCTCAGAACATGCTCAACTAGAGTAATGTTAATTTCCATGTACCGTACTTGATTTCTTGTGTTTTTGGCCTTTTGAGCATCTTTTTAACAACTTCAGGACTTCGAAGACTCCACATAGTTAAAAGAGTTGATCTGACTACTCTACAGCTGACTTCTACTTGGAAGGTTCTCCATACTTGTAATACAAGTCAATGGAAGGCTAAATTAAAAAAAAAAAAAAAAAGAGTCCAAAAGATGCCCGGACGTCTTTTTAAGCATTTTGTCAGCATTTTTTCTTTAAAAACCACTAACAGATTCTTTATTGCTGAATGGAGTTAAAAAAATCCTTACAATGTCATAAAAAATACACCCCTAAGACAGTATGAACACACACCGTCAGCCTAAAACCTGGAAAAAGCACTTCAGCAATGCCTAAAAATGGGTTAAAGACACTCCCACTACTGTGGGTATGCTCCTCGTGAACTCCGGATCCTGCTTGGCCGCATGCACCATCCACCAGATGTGGCCTCATTGATAACAATGCCTCATTTTGCCTTATTCCGCCGCATCCGGATACATCAGGATTTTTACTGTGCCACAAAAATGCAGTTTTCTGCGTTCATGGACGAAGTTAAGATGATGCAGTAGTGTGGATCCACTGAAATACTGATGCCGCCTGATGTCCCTTCCGCCTCCATGTTATGTATAGGGATGCATGCTCCATCAGGATTTCGAAGGATATTGATGCAAATAAGTAAAAATGCGAATATCAAACCACCCTTAGGCTGCTTTCACATCAGCATTTTTTTACAATCACGGCAGATCCGGCATCTGCCACGTAACGGCGCACTTGCGGCAAGCCCCATTCATCCCCTATGGGACTTGCGGTCAGGTGTGGCAAGTGCCGTTTTGCCAGATCAACACTTGCGGCAAGTCAAAAAAACGCTACTACCAGCGTCTTCTTCCTACCGGATTTGCCAGATCTGTTAAAACCGCAATTGCTGCACCTAACCGCAAGTTTCATAGGGAATGAATGGGGCTTGCCGCAAGTGAGCTGTTACGCGGCAGATGCAGCAAACCTGCCAGATCTCCTGCGATTGTGCAAAAACACTGATGTGAAAGCTGCCTTATAAATCACACTTCTTAGCAAGAAAAACACTTAAAAACTTCCTTAATGAACTCAAGAGCTCTCTGCCCGATAATGTAACAAACTGAGCAGCTTTTCACAGCAGCACAGTTGTTGTTCTATTTATCTGGTACTGATCTTTGTGATTAGTGTAACCCAGAGTCAGACGAGCAAATGAAAAATCATTAGATTTACATCCATAAAGCTTTTCATCCATACGATCATCCATGTGCCATCCATGTGTCTGTATTTTATGGACATCCATGTGACATCTGTATTTATACATAAACATTTTAGAAAGTATATTATGACTATAGGTATCCATAAAAATCAGATGCTATACAGATGATCCAGATGAGGTCCGTTTTATTTTTGCATATCCATCGTCTTGTTTAAGCAAGTCTCATCTGGGATACAGAAAGACTTGTGCATGCTGCAATTTTCTTTTGTTACAGTGTAAACACACTTATGCGAGATGCATGCGAGTATTTTGCATGCATCTCGCATGATTCACCCGGATCGGCCATTACCTTTTTGGATGGGAGCATGGAGTTTGCTTAGAAACACAACCAGTCTAGAGAAGCAGGGGCCGTTCCGGGTGAGTCATGCGAGATGGATGCAAGATGCTCTCATGCATCTCGCCTAAGTGTGTTTCCACCCTAACAAAACAGTCGGTCCTGCCGTGTTCTTTGCAGCCTTTTGAATGGACAGTGACTAGTTTGGAGCGTTTTCCCTCTGGATCTGCAATGCACTTTCATTTTTCCACCAGGCGGTTTTAAAAACTTCTTAAGGGGAAAAAAAGATTCCTCCTATGAAGAGCAAAATGGATGTTCCAAACGTTTTTCATGCAGTAGCGCGCATTTGCCTTCATTCTCTATGAGAGAGCCACTGCCAGACATGTCTGATGGTGGCTCATCTCTGGGAGAGCAAAAGGATTCCGAGTCTAAGATCGAACACGTCGGGTCCTTAAAGGGAATCTGTCACCAGGTTTTTTTCTACCTCATCTGAAAGCAGCCTTATGAAGGGCAAGAGACTCTGATTCCAACAATATATCTCTTAGTTTACTGTGTGCAATGGTTGTGACACATTCAGAGTTTCTAGATATAGCGTGTAGCAGAGCTCAGACAGCTAACCCCACCTACACTACAGCTTTTTGTGCTCATTGTCTATTGACAGTGAGCTGCTAATCAGTGCTGGGTTTGTGGTCAGTCCATAATACATGAGATAGCTAGTCAAATAGTGATAATCTCCTGCTAATAAAACACTCATTGTATTGTAACAAAAGCAATAATAATAAGTGACACATCACTAAGATCAGTCTTCCCCTCTACTATCAGGTTGAGAGCGGTTGGTCCATCTGCATGATGCACCAGCGCTGCCCCCATTTCTACCTGGGGAAGCTCCATGCATCCAGCTTGTGCATTGCAGCATTAGATTGGCCATTGGTGAGTTTTTACAAGTTTTCTCTAGGGCTCCATTTCTTCCCCTCGATGGTGTTATTACGCCCTGCTGGGTGTGAAAATTCATTCTCCTGTGCTCTTCCAGTTTGACAAACCCACCCCCTCCCTCCAGGTACGATGCACCAGCCGGACGTCATTTCTGGTCTGGTGTATTGTTCGGGTGTACTGGCTGTACATATTGAAGCCGGCCTGTGCACCCGATAATCACCCACAATGTACCGGACCGGAAATGATGTCCAGCCGGTACATCATACCTGGAAGGAGGAGGCGGGAATTTTAAATTGGGAGCTCATCTGAGAGGGAAGGGGGGGGGAAGATGGAGCCCTGGAGACCGTCCACACAGGCTACAGACCTGCATGCAAAAATGTAAGTCACAAAGTCTTTTCACAGCCTTTAAAGGACAGTTTTAGATGGGACAGGGATGATTAACGATGTGCTAGGAAGGTGCAGGGACAGGTAGTGATAGGATAGGGGGTAAAAACAACTTGACAGGTTCCCATTAAGTGCATGTAATCGGGGTTAAAAAATAATTTTTGCAATTGATTGTCCTTAAAAATGCTGTACTGTTTTCCTTCTGTTGCTTCTGTTTTGCAGTGTATTGTTGGCTGCAGAATGAGTTTCACTGAGAATCTGTCATACCTTTTTATCCATCTTTTTGCAGAGCTGAGTTATGAACGATAATCAGCCATGCAGTGTCAAACATAAAAATTACAGGATCCATAGCAAAAGTCCCACTCAACATGCCCCCTCCCCATCCAAAAATAAATTGGGTGGAGTAGGTGTAAGGAAATCGAGGTGCTTCCCACGCCCCTCTTGAAGTTATGATGGTATTATTTAATGCATTTCAAGGTTTTAAATGTATTTTTTATCTGTTGGATGATTTGCATGCACATGGTTGGGTACAGACAGGGTTGATGGTTGGGAGGAGCTGCATTGGTATACAGGATACAACTTTCTAGTAGTTGGTCAGATAAGGCTCAGCTTTGAGAAGTGAAAGACCTATGGTAGTTACTTGCAGTCCTTTATGTAAACGTGTTATGTGCGAAGAGGGAAGACCACTATTATTATTATTTATTTACATAGCACCATACATTCCATGGTGCTATACATGAGAAGGGGTTATGTGGCGCCCCTGCGACCAGGTGGCCACAAGAGGGAAGTGCAGCCAGGAAAGCAAGGTGGTTGCAAAACACACCCACACCGCACAATCACCAACCCTATGTCTAGGACTCTAGGTTGGGCAAGGGGTAGCGGGTGTAGCACAGTGGGTGGAACGTAGGAGGACACTGACAAAGTGGGTGGAGTGACCTAAACAAAACCCAGGAACACACAGGGGTGGTAGACCAGAAGGGAGCTGCAGAGCTGCAGCAGAGAGACCAGAGAGACAGACTTCCCAGACAGTTTGGGCTCCCTGGACACGCAGAGTCCTGAGAGGCACGGACCCCTGGAGAGAAAGCCTACTTCACAGCCTGGAAGTGATGGGAAGGGGAAAGAATGAAAGAAACCCCACAGCTAAGGAAGGTGGGAGGACAAGGGCCTGGCAGCCTGATAGACCTGTGCTGCGCGGAGGAACACTTAGCACAGTGACAGACAGAAGGAGGCTGGTGTGCCCAAATACCTGAACCTGGGACACTGGAGGGCTAGGCCGACACCAGAGAACCGGCTCTGAAGAGGTGACCGGGGATTCTATACCCTAATCACGAGACACACCAGTGTGGGGCAGAGACTTTATGTGCTGCAGCCAACTTTCCACCACGGAGTAGGAACACAGCCGTCATACTAGGCCTACAGACCCTGACTGCAAGGGAAATATATTCACCCGTGAGTCCACGACGACCAGACCGAACCTGTGCTTGAGGTACTACGATAATACTGAGAGAAGGGCCTGAAAGAACTTTGAGGGAGCAACACAGAAAAGCTACCTGAGCAGCACAGTTTGAGTAACCCAGAGCAGTGCTGAAGTGTTTAAGTGTAACTTGTGTGAACTGTGAAACTGCTGTGGAAACATCAAGTAAAGTACCCAGTAATCTCACACTTCCCTGAGACTGTTTACTTTCAGCGATGCAGAAAAGTCCCACATGAGGAGCCACAGCCTGTCAGCCCTACACACTGGCTGGAGGAGCTGCAGCTTTGAAGTAAGTGTCTTGTACTCTGCATGATCCCTCACAAAGCCCCATCCAATAATCCATCCACAACCACTACTCCTGCCCTGGGCCCCTCAGCCCTATCCGAGGAGGGCTTACCATCCACGCTGCCCCAAGTCACCGTCCCCAGCAGGAATACGGCAGCTGTGGTTCTATTAACCACATACCCCGGGTGGTGTCACGACAAATCCCCTGTATATATCTCCTTTTTGGGCTGATCCCATGCCACAGGAGCAGGTCATGACTACCGTGATACCCCAGAGAGACAGCACCGGCCCGGTTCCCGAGTACCCCATAGCCTGGGGGTGCATCAGTTTCATACTTAATTATAGATTTAGTTAACAGTAAACAAATTAACAGTGACAGACTGATACAAAGGGAAGATGAACCCTCCCCTTGCCGGCTTACAGTTTACAGGCCAATGAGTACGAGACAGTAGTTCTGGGATGCAGCAACTCCAGTGGTGGTGAGGCGGTAGCTCCGGTAGTGGTGAGGCGGTAGTTCCGGTGGTGGTGGTGAGGCGGTAGTTCCAGTGGTGGTGGTGAGGCGGTAGTTCCGGTGGTGGTGATGGTCAAGTAACCCTTTGTGGTGGTGAGGTGAAATACGTCAATGGTGGTGGTGAGATGGCAGCGTGGTCATTGCAGGCTGCAAGCTTTCCTGAAGAGATGGGTTTTCAGGTTCCGTCTGAGGGATCCGAGTGTGGTGGATAATCATATGTGTTGGGGTGTAGAATTCCAGAGGATGACAATATTTAAGAGAAATCTTTTAGGGTGAGGAACGAATAAGTATGGAGGAGAGGAGGAGGTCTTGGGAAGACCGAAGATTACGTGAGGAAAGATATTGGGATATTAGTTCGAAGACATAAGGAGGAGACAGGTTATGGATGGCTTTGTAGGTCACTACACATCAGATAACACATTCTAAAAGAACGTATATGGACACTGAATGGATTCTAATCAGAAAGCCTAGCAGAGATTAAAGAGACATATGAGGTACTTAGTCCAAGCCAGGAAGGCCTTGCAAAAGGGAAAGATCATCGTTCATGTGATAAGCAGGACAAGGTTCTTGATTCAGGCCAGGGAGGGTAGTGAAGCGGCACCAAACTGTGCCCAGGAGGAGTCACAAGGACAGTATTTGCTGTAAGGTCTTTTACTGGTACCACCACAAGGAAACGAGAATAGTGGTCCACTATTGTCAATGCATAAACGTAGCCAGATCTGCTTGGTGTTAATTTGACGTGGTCTAGGGCGACTAATTCCAGGTGTTGCTTGGTGATTATGGACTTGAGTGAAGCTCTCTGACTCTCTTGATCCTTCCTCCTCAGGTTGCATGGGCTACATTTTCTACAATATTCCTCGATTGATTTTCTCATGCAAACCCAGTAGAATCTTTCTCTTAAGAGAACTTCCAACTTTTTCCATCCAAAATGTCCTGCACCATCATGGTAAGCTTCTAAGACCATCTTGGTGTCTTTCTTGGGTACTATGATCTGCCAGACCAACTCATGAGTCTTGGAATTCACATGTCTTCTGCATAACTTTTCTTTATACAGGAGTAATCTACCTTTCTCCTTCCAGAGGTGTTGAGCTTCAGCTGGAGCATCTTTATCAGGGTATACACCTTCATGGGTCAATAATCTCTTGATTAGTCCCACAGCCAGGTCACTGTCCTGTACATCAGCCCATCCATGATGTGATAAGGGTTTGAGTGTTGCGTGCTGATTGCTTTATAGCGCTGAAAGGCTGGTAGCTCTATTTATTCCAGCTCCTCCGGGTCCTCTTCCACATCTCCTAAGTGTGGCATTCGAGACAAGGCATCTGCATTCCCATTCTTGCAACCTGCTCTGTATTTGATGTTGAAGTTGTAATTAGACAGCCGGGCCATCCATCTTTGTTCCAACTCACCTAATTTTGCTGACTCCAGATGTGTTAACGGATTGTTGTCAGTGTAGATGGTAAACTTTGGAGCTGCCAAGTAGTGTTTAAAATGCTCTGTTACAGCCCAAACTACTGCCAGTAGTTCTAACTTGAAGGAACTGTAATTTTCAGGGTTTCTTTCAGTAGGCCTGAGCTTCCTGCTTGCATAGGCAATGACTCTTTCTTTAACTTCTTGCATCTGCGATAGCACTGCTCCCAGTCCCACGTTGCTGGCATCCGTGTACAGAATGAAGTGTTGATGGTGTGGAGCCCACTGGCACAGGGTACTCGGTACTGGACCTGGGTATCACGGGGGTTATCACGGCGGTCTTGGTCCGGACCGTGTCCCGAGCCCACAAGTAAAGGTTGAGGGTTATTTACAGGGGAGAAGGTCGTGACGCCACCTGTGGTATGTGGTCAGGGTGACCACCGCTGCTGCAGAACCTCTGGGAATGATGGACGGCAGCCTGTGATGTGACGGCTCTCCACGGGCAGAGCCTGGTCCCCAGGGCAGTAGTGATGAAACAGTTTGTGAGAGAGAACGGGGCTCGAGCGCGAGGATTACACAGACTCACAGTTTTCCAGTTTTCCAGGTCTTTACTGTAGATGGTAATTCAGCGGAGTACTGTCCACGGAGTCTGTACAGGGGCCGGGTTGCTCCCACCCTGGCCGGGTCCTCGGCTCCCTATTTCTGCGCTGTGTGTGTGGCCCTGCCACCGCTTTAGCTAAGCTGCCGGCCCTGTCTCCCCTCACGGGTACCAACTTGCTAGGCAACTTGAGTCTTGTCCTGCGTTCTTGACCCCGCCGTGTTGCTTCGCTGTGGTACAGTGAAGATGTGGGACCTTCAATAATCCGGTGTTCACTATGCTGTATGTTTCATGCACAGTTCCGGTGAGTTTCAAGGTAATTCGGTCTCCCAGGTTTGTTCCTCTCTGCTCCGTCTCCTTTCCTCAGACCCTGGCTCGGCCAGGAACTGGAGAGTGGACCGTGGGTTGAGACTAACGCAGCTCTTTTACACCCAGGTCCTTCTTCCTCAGTGCTGCCACGCACTGAACTGCCCACTTCCTCTCCACACCAGAATATATAGGGAAGCAGCTTTAGCTCCCCCTTCTGGCCGGGAGGCATTAGTGTAGTGTTGTGGGAATCTTACCCTTTGTGGTGTTACTGTGGCACATGAACCCTGGGGTGCCACAATGGTAGTCAGGATATGCCTGGATCTCTTCCCCTTACAAGGCTAACTTCAGCTTCCTGAAGGATTCTTCTCTTTCTTCACTCCACTGAAAAGGAGGACTTCGGGCTGAAGATGTCCTAGACTGTCCTACCAGGACATCTTGTAGAGAACCTGCGGGCAGCTGGCTAAAGCGCTCAACACAGTGAATTCCTAGGCGCATTGCCCCCTGGGAATTATGAATATTCAAATAAGTCTGTGGAGCCTCGGTTTGGAGTCTCAAACACAGGACTAGCCAGATATCCCTCCAGGGAAGGTCCCAGCCAAGGGGTGGCTCCTTGTGGACAACACCATAACCACCATATTAAGTGTCCCTTTTAGTCAATACCCAGCTCTTTTATAAGCTTAGAGATATGACAAGGGATTACCAAGGTCAAGTATCCATCTACAGACAGCTTTTTCGGGGTGTTGCCACTCTTCAGTGTGGAGTAGGATTCTGGCTAGGTGGAAGCAAGGCCTAGCAGACCAACAACACGAAGAAATTCTAGCCAGATCTTCCTCCAGGGAAGGAACCAGCCAAGGGGTGGCTCCTTGCGGACAACACCATAACCACCATATTAAAGGGAACCTGTCACCCCAAATAAACTTTCTAAACTATTAATACCTGCCCCTGCAGCCTTAGAATACATTGTAAAACATCCCTGCCTCATCTTTTGTAGTAATCTACAAGTACTATAATATAGTTTGCAAACTTACAAAAATGTTGTCAGAGGGGCATTCCTGAAGGCATTTTGACCGGTAGGCGGGTCCCCTTGTGCCACGCTACCCCTGCCTCGTTGCTGTAATACGCCCTAATGGGGGTCATTATACAAAAGCAGAGCGTGGGCACGATTTCTATATCGCGCCCGCCACGTCACCGCTGCGACGCGGTCATGTGACGCCGGGACGCATCCCTTCCGGTCAAAGTACTACACAAAATGCAGTATGAGGGCCCCTAGAACCAACATAGTATGAGGCCCTACATACAATATGATGTCCTCCACATATCCCACTGGCAGCGTAAGGGCCCGCAAATATACTGTGTTACCCACATCTCCACACAAAGTGTGAGAGCCCCCATAGCCTCACACACACTAGTGTGAGAGCCCCTCAGAAGGCACAGGGCCCCCAGCTTATGATCCCTGTATGGTCTGTGTTTTTGGGTGGTATGCCCCTGGTGCCAAGCACACTACATATGCCTTTCCACCACGTATATAATGTTGAAGTTGCAAGACCCAATTTTTTTGAAGAGGGCAAACTGTGGGGCAGGAGAGGGGTCGATTTGTCAACCTTGGAATGATAATGTAATTGTAATTTTTGAAGGGTGATTTTGCAGCGATTATCCCCACTTCCTCTAAGACACCCACTATAAAGAAAAGTTGTGTAAAAAAGTTTCCAAAATTTTGCACAATTTTTTTTCTTCATTTACACCAGAAAACTGGGGCAAAAAGCATCATGATTCCGTCACATTTAGTCTCTGGAGCCATGACTGTCAGTCTCACCATCCCCTTGTTTGGGAACCTGCTTCTTGGTTCCAAATTGTGCAACGTGAATCTTTAATTACGGGGATATGACGTCTTAACCCATCAAACATGTTTAAGTTTTTCCTGCCTCTTAAGAGATTGACAAACCTTCGACTAATACAACATGAAACAAAACTATGCAAACAAGGGACCGTCTTCTGAGAACCGAGGACAAAACGTCTTTGGGGGTTGTTGTTTTATGCTTTGTGGATATGGGATTGAATCTCGTACAGCAATTAAAATCCAACAGGGGGTCTCGTTTAATGACACAGTGAACACTAAGTTCTAACTCACAATGACATGGGAGGATTTTTCATCGTTTTTTGAACATGGGAAGGCAGATGGCGATTCTCAGAGCGTTCCTGCCAGGCAGCCGGAGAGGTAAACACGTTCAGGGAGATCAAAGCCAACAATGATGACTGAAGTCGTTTTTGTACTTTCCGAAAAAATATTTACAAATGCTGTCGAACGCTGATGATTCCACGTCTGCTCACAATCACTCGTTTCTCCACGACTTGCTTTCATTAGTTCTGGCTCCGTTAATGCCGCCGCTCTGATTATGTGTGAGTCTTAACTTCCATTTCACAGTTCATTTTTGGGGGAAAGAATAGGCCATTTACAAGTGACAGAAACTTGTAAATGGCCTTAAAGGGGTCATCCATCTTTGGGGCTCGTTTTTTTTTTTTACCTAAAGTGAACCTGTCCCCTATTTTTTGCTTAGAACCCTACTCATCACCTTTAACATCATGTGAATGAGGTTCTGTAACCACTTTATATCTTCAAAGGTGCCCTATATACCTCTGAAAAAGAGTTTTAGTTAATGTGTTGATTGTCACTTCAGTGAGGAAGTAGATGAACTCTAATGCCACCTAATAAAGGGAACGATCCTAAAAGTCATAATTGACTCTTTAACAAACCTTTTAATACGACTTAGGATTTGTGCCAGATCAGAAACCCAAACTGCAGACTCTGCGTTTCGGGGTGATTGCCCCTCATTAGTGCAGTGTGTGGGAATTCTGATCTGGCTGCATGACAGGCTAAGATGAGGTCTGGGGGAAATAGCTATTCTGCACTGATGAGGGGCAATCACCCTGAAACGCATCGTCTGCAGTTTGGGGTTCTGATCTGGCACAAATCCTAAGTCATATTAAAAGGCTTGTTAAAGAGTCAATTTTGACTTTTAGGATTTCTTTCACCTTTATTAGGTGGCACTAGAGTTTGTCTACTTCCTCACTGAAGTGACATTTTGCATATTTTCTAGAGGAGCTTTGTGGCTATAAGTCTCCTCAGCCGGCAGGCAGAATGCTCTCCACAAGGAGAATAGCTACTCCACCAGACCAGGGTATGTTTTGGATGTAGTACCTCCAGACTTGCGATTAACACAGGGAGACTGCAGTGGCCCTGTACTCACGCTCGGCGTTCGGTGCAGGGCGGCTTCTTCTGGCGTGCAGCCGATGGTGACCGTTTCATAATCCACAGCATGAGATTAACAGAGATGCAGAGGCACGGTAAATCGCACCACAAGTGAAATAATGCTGCAGTCGGGAGCAGCACAGTCAGCATGGGATTTCTACAAATCCCATCCACTATGGTTGGACTGCACAACACAACGTTTTCGACGCAACAGCAATGCACTGCATCAAAAACGCTGCAATTCCTGGTCGAAAGCACACAGCCTTATGCTTGGGTGGTCTGGGCCCACTGATGTCTCCAGGTTGTGAGCAGCACCACCCCGCTGCCTTCAAAAGCTGCCTCTTCTAATTACAAGTAGGTGGATAACATTTCTACGTCATCCATACACTTTCCAAAGTGTCAAGCCTGCACAGTGTAATCATTGGCTGTTCAATAGACACAAAAATAAACTGCTGGCACTGCCTCACATACAATGTGAACAGGTGCTAAACTGAACATAAGGCAATATTACAAAAAGAAACAGTTGCACTCAGTAATGCTAAGTCATGAAAATGTGAATGTGGGAAATGGAACTGAGGAAACATGGAAAAACGAAAATATGAGACACTTAGCATACACAAATGGCCATTTGTATATCCGCCCAGTAGCCATGTCATGGCGTGTCTCCTTAGGCTCCATTCACATTGTGCGTTTTTGGTCTGTTTTCACTCATCAGTATTTGTAGCCAAAACCAGGCGTGGGTGATAAATACAGAAGTGGTGACGTGTTTCTATTATACTTTCCCTCTGATTGTTCCACTCCTGGTTTTGGCCACAAAAACTGACGAGCACAAGCAGACCAAAAACACACATTGTGAATGGAGCCTTACTGGGTTCCTGCACTACAGATAGTGCCTCTCTATGGGCTAAAAAAAGAAGTGTCTAAGGCCAGCTTCACACCACGGCCAGATCCGATCCTGGGCTGTAAGGGGTGAACCTGACAGCCCCGGACCGGATTTTGGCCCCATAGTATCCTATTGGGCCAGATGGAGCCGGATGGCAGCTCTCTGTGTCCGGGAGAATCCGGCAGGAATCGGATTTTTCTTCCCAGACACAAAAACGGAACATGCAGCATTTTTGTGTCCGGGGAGAAAAACCTCCCCAAATTGGATTCTCCGGGATTCTCCCGGATCCAGAGCAATCCGGAGCTCCCTAATATTGGAGTCTATGGGGCCAGACTGCCCCGATCCGTGAGGATCCGGCAACCGGACACTGGCGGCTGCACGCTGCTGTAATTTCAGGACTTTGAATAATCAGCAGCTGCGGCTGCAATTAGCGGCATCCGGCTGCACACCGGACCGGAGGGCATATTTGCCTTCCAGTTCTGTGTCCAGATCCGGTCCGGGGCTGTCAGGTTCACCCCTGACAGCCCCGGATCGGATCTGGCTATGGTGTGAAGCCCGCCTAAGTGTCTCATATTTTAATTTTTCATGTTTCCTCAGTTCCATTTCCCACATTCACGTTTTCATGACTTGGCATTACAGAGTACAACTGTTTCTTATTGTAATATTGCGTTATGTTCAGTTTAGCACTTGTTCACGCTGTATGTTAGTGAGTACCGACAGCTTATTTTTGTGCATACTTTTTGTCTGTTGCACCCCTCCCCTACTAGTGTCAGGTGTGTTTATCCTTCACTCAGCAGGTTCCTACTCACCCATGCACAAGGAGGTTTTTTTTAACCCATAGAGAGAGGCATTATCTGTAGTACAAGGACCCAGTAAGGAGACACGTCTCAATGAGGCTACTGGGTGGATATACGGATGGCCATTTGTGTATGCTAAGTGTCTCATATTTTAATTTTTCATGTTTTTCCAGGTTTCTTCAGTTTCATTTCCCACATTCATGTTTTCATGACTTCGCATTACAAAGAGCAACTGTTTCTTTTTGTAATATGGCTGATCACTAGAGCACAGCGAGGCTCACCTGTGCATGTCTCCGATTCCTCTGCACAGGTGCGAGACTTCAGTTTCTAAATCAGCAACACAGTGTCCAACGTCTCACACCTGCACTTTGACTGTTCAGTAGGGCACAGACTTGTGCAGGTGTACCTCACTGGATGTTCAGTAGGGTGATGGGAGGCATGCCTGCGCAGGTCTCCAAATCTCCTGCGCAGGAGTGAGACTTCAGTCTCTAAATCATCCACACAGTGCCCAACATCTCACGCCTGCACTTTGGAATCACTGGTTGTTCAGTAGGGAGAAGTGAGGCACGTCTGCGGAGGTCTCCAAATCTCCTGTGCAGAATTGAGATTTCAGTCTCTAAATCATCCACACAATTCCCAACAACTCATGCCTGAACTTTGGAATCACTGGCTGTTCAGTAGGGAGAAGTGAGGCGCACCTGCGCAGGAGTGAGACTTCAGTCTCTATCAGCCACACAATTCCCAACAACTCGCACCTGAACGTTGGAATCACTGGCTGTTCAGTAGGGAGAAGTGAAGGATGCCTGCGCAGGAGTGAGACTTCAGTCTCTATCGGCCACACAATTTCCAACATCTTACGCCTGAACTTTGTGATCACGGGCTGTTCAGTAGGGCACAGTGAGGCGCGCCTGTGCAGTTCTCCAAATCCAGTGCGCAAGTGCGAGACTTCAGGTGAAATAGAGACGTCATCCACTTGTATGTAATCAAAAGAGGTGGCATTTCCAATTAGCGGGACAGTTCTGATCACAATCAGACTGGAACAAACAATTTACTTACAGCACGGGACAAGAATAAAACTCTTTTTCAGCGGTATTTAAGGGCACATCTGAGTATATGAAGGGGTTACTGGAACCCCATGCACATGTTAAAGGTGATGGGCACAGTTTAGAAGCCAAAACACTGGTGACAGGTTCACTTTAAATGCATGTATTTGGGGCGAAATATCATTTTTGCAATTGGGTTTCATTTTCTTTTTAATGACCAGGTGTGCTAGAGGATCATGTGACTTGTTTTCTGAGAAAAAGAAAAAAATTGTGAAAAAAACAGATGCAAACATATGACAATACATGAGCATCTGTCTTCTGTAGACTGCAGAGGCATGTATGAAATTGGAAGTAATTAGTGCCACTCTTGTGTTTTGGCTGCAGCTGGTATTGTAGTTGGGCACCGATACTACAGGATAGACAAGGCTATGAATGTATGAAGTCAGAGCTTGGGCCGTGCCTCTTAGTATTGGCTGTACCATACATACCATAGAGTCATGCTATACAATTCCTGTGGGGCCCATAATAAATTCTATCTTCCTGGAGCCACCACTGGAGCCAACACTGTTCTTAATGTCATAGCTGCTGCCCATTGATCTTTCAATATGTCCAGGTCATATATATATCAATATGGTTATCAATCCTTTGAATTTGAGGGATCTGGACACAGAAAGAGCTGGGAGCTGTACTTTCACTTTTGCAATGTATCTACATAAATTGCTAAAGGGAAAGGAAGGAATGTGTTAAAAAAAAAAAAAAAGCTCACCTCTCCGCCAAGTGTCCCGTGATGTGAGGTGTCCACCTCCGATAGCTGCAGGACCTTAATCAGCTGACTGGGTGATTTAAACTTCTCAGTTGATGCTGTCATGTGACACATCAGCTGATCGGGTTGCCCCGCTCGGTCAGCTGATTAAGGTCCTACAACCATCAGAGGTGGATGCCTCGCATCGCGGGACACTCGGTGGAGAGGTGAGCATTTTTTTCTTATTTTTAACACATTGCTTTCTTTAATTTCATTTTAGGAGTGTATGTAGATACACCAATAAAATGAAATTACATAGATGTCACACGGGAACAGAGCAGTTTTAAGTGTAATGAGCATGCTCAGTACACTAAAATCCGATCCGGGAAACAATCCTGTTTTTTCCCGGATCCGGCGCCCATAGACTCCCGTGTTATGTGCGCCGTATCGCCCTGGATTCGTTTCTGTCCAGTTTGGTACGGTTTTTTCACAGGAGTCCAAAATCGGAGTAGTCTCCGATTTTGGGGTCGGGAAAAAACAGGACTGAAACAAATCTGAGACTGAACTGGCAGAATCGGATGGCCATTTATGACCAAGCCGGCGCCATAGGAATACATGGGAGGCAAAACAGGATCCTGTTCTGTTATTTTCAAAATGGACAGAACAGGATCCCAAAAAACCGTGGTGTGAAGCCAGTCTAAGACCTCTCCATCAGACCATCAGAGATGTAATAGACAGTGCAACATAGAGGATACAGGAGCCGAGTGGTTTCAAACTTTAATGACACCTAATTGCAAACATATTTACAGTCCGAAATATATCCACGTAGGTTAAAAAAATAGTCTCCCATTCATAACCATTTACCTCAGTTCTTGGCACATTTTCTGTTGTTTATGTCCTTTTGACTTAATCCGCTGTGAAAATGTTTTTTTTTGCGTATAAGTGAAAAAATAAGGGAAATAAGTTTGCTTTTTCCATTTTTTATGTCCACACATGACATCTAAAATACATTTAATCCTTTATTATTAAATTATTATTATTAGTGACCGAGCTAATTTTGATCATAAAGAGGTTTTCCACTCCTAATGTGATCTCTTTTGTCCTAACTGTACCTAAAGTTTCCCAATATACTTTTGCTATCTACCGTGCTCCTTTAATGTACCGGCACACGTGGCAATATTGCTTGCAATTTCACTGGCAATTTGCTGGTTGCAGTGAAATCATGGACACATTGTTCTATTTTGTTGCTGAGTACAAACGGAACTACAGTCATGGCCAAAAGTTTTGAGAATGACACCAAAATGATATTTTCCCATGATCTGCTGCCCTCTGGTTTTTATTTGTGTTTGTCTGATGTTTATATCACATACAGAAATATAATTGCAATCATATTATGAGGACCAAAAGGTTATATTGACAGTTAGAATGAGTTAATGCAGCAAGTCAATATTTGCAGTGTTGGCCCTTCTTCTTCAGGACCTCTGCAATTCTCCCTGGCTGCTCTCAATCAACTTCTGGACCAAATCCTGACTGATAGCCGTCCATTCTTCCATTCTTCCATTCTTGCATAATCAATGCTTGCATTTTGCCGGAATTTGTTGGTTTTTGTTTGTCCACCCGTCTCTTGATGATTGACCACAAGTTCTCAATGGGATTAAGATCTGGGGAGTTTCCAGGCCATGGACCCAAAATCTCTATGTTTTGTTCCCTGAGCCATTTAGTTATCACCTTTGCTTTCTGGCAAGGTGCTCCATCATGCTGGAAAAGGCATTGTTGGGCGCCAAACTGCTCTTGGACGGTTGGGAGAAGTTGCTCTTGGAGGACATTCTGGTACCATTCTTTATTCATGGCTGTGTTTTTAGGCAAGACTGTGAGTGAGCCGATTCCCTTGGCTGAGAAGCAACCCCACATATGAATGGTTTCAGGATGCTTTACAGTTGGCATGAGACAAGACTGGTGGTAGCGCTCACCTCTTCTTCTCCGAATAAGCTGTTTTCCAGATGTCCCAAACAATCGAAAAGGGGATTCATCAGAGAAAATGACTTCACCCCAGTCCTCAGCAGTCCACTCCCTGTACCTTTCCCCCAGTCCTCAGCAGTCCACTCCCTGTACCTTTCCCCCAGTCCTCAGCAGTCCACTCCCTGTACCTTTCCCCAGTCCTCAGCAGTCCACTCCCTGTACCTTTCCCCCAGTCCTCAGCAGTCCACTCCCTGTACCTTTCCCCCAGTCCTCAGCAGTCCACTCCCTGTACCTTTCCCCCAGTCCTCAGCAGTCCACTCCCTGTACCTTTTGCAGAATATCAGTCGGTCCCTGATGTTTTTTCTGGAGAGAAGTGGCTTCTTTGCTGCCCTCCTTGAAACCAGGCCTTGCTCAAAGAGTCTCCGCCTCACAGTGGTTGCAGAAGCACTCACACCAGCCTGCTGCCATTCCTTGTAAGCTCGGCACTGCTGATAGTCCGATCCCGCAGCTGAAACAGTTTTAAGATACGGTCCTGGCGCTTGCTGGTCTTTTTTTGGTGCCCTGGAGTCTTTTTGACAACAATGGAAGCTCTCTCCTTGAAGTTCTTGATGATGCGATAGATTGTTGACTGAGGTGCAATCTTTCTAGCTGCGATACTCTTCCCTGTTAGGCCATTTTTGTGCAGTGCAATGATGGCTGCACGAGTTTCTTTAGATAACCATGATTAACTGAAGAGAAACAATGATACCAAGCACCAGCCTCCTTTTAAAGTGTCCAGTGGTGTCATTCTTACTTAATCATGACAGATAGTTCGCCAGCCCTGTCCTCATCAACACCCACACCTGTGTTAATGGAACAATCACTAAAACGATGATAGCTGCTCCTTTTAAGGCAGGACTGCAATGATGTTGAAATGTGTTTTGGGGGTTAAAGTTCATTTTCTAGGCAAATATTGACTTAGCAAGTAATTGCTGCTAAGCTGATCACTCTTTATGACATTCTGGAGTATATGCAAATTGCCATTAGAAAAACTGAAGAAGTAGACTTTGTTAAAATTAATATTTGTATCATTCTCAAAACTTTTGGCCATGACTGTATGTGTCCATGATTTCACTGCAACCAGCAAATTGCCAGTGAAATTGCCTAGCAATATTGCTGTGTGTGACGGTACCTTAAAGCTTATCTATCTGAAGCTCGTAAATATCTTTGTTGTAGCTTTGAGCAAGTTCTGAGAAGAGCGACCAGAATGGTGACCGGTCTGCAAACCATGACCTATGAGGAACAGTTACAGAAGTTGGGAATGTTTAGCTTGTACAAACGAAGACTGAGAGGAGACTTAATAGCTGTCCACAAATATCTCAAGGGCTGTCACACTATAGAGGGATCAGCTTTATTCTATGGCTGTCACACTGTAGAGTGATTAGCTTTATTCTATGGCCGTCACACCATAGAGGGATCAGCTTTATTCTATGACTGTCACACTGTAGAGGGATCAGCTTTATTCTATGACTGTCACACTATAGAGGGATCAGCTTTATTCTATGACTGTCACCCTGTAGAGGGATCAGCTTTATTCTATGACTGTCACACTGTAGAGGGATCATCTTTATCCTAGGGCTGTCACACTATAGAGGGATCAGCTTTATTCTAGGGTTGTCACACTGTATAGGAATCAGTTTTATTATAGGGCTGTCACACTGTAGAGGGATCAGCTTTATTCTAGGGCTGTCACACTGTAGAGGGATCAGCTTTATCCTAGAGCTATCACACTGTAGAGGGATCAGCTTTATTCTAGGGTTGTCACACTGTAGAGGGATCATCTTTAACTCATTTGCACAAGGAAAGACTAGAACCAATAGGATGAAACTGAATGAGATGAGACACAGATTATGGTAGATATTAGAAAAAACTTTTTGACAGTCAGGGTGATCAGCGAGTGGAACAGGCGGCCACGAGAGATGGTGAGTTCTTCTACAATGGAAGTCTTCACACAGAGGCTGGACGGACATCTGTCTGGGATGATTTAGTGACTCCTGCTTTCAGCAGGGGGTTGGAGCAGATGACCCAGGAGGCCCCTTCATACTCTACCATTCTATGATTCCCATTAAGTAAATATTTTGACCTTTAGGACAGAAGAGCAACATAAATATCCCAGATCATTATAAATACTATATACATATCCCTGCGATGTCATACCAAGGTGTAACTCATGAATGACAAAGTCATGTAAAAGTATATGATGTATTTGAGTAGGGCTCCGCCAGACTCAATATAAGCAGGGAATTTTGTTGTCCTCATTGTGGGCACCAAGAGACGTGCACACCACTTCCCTTCAAAAGTCCCAAATGATCAAAAGGCATTGTGGTTCTGGCAGCAACTAGACACCCATAACATTTTCCATCTTTGGTTGCTCGATAATGATCATTGTTAGCAGCTGAGACTGATAAAGAAGCTCAATAGTTGAAAGGGATTTTACTAGTTCCAACACAATGGGGCTGATTCGTTAAGGCTGGCGTTACGCACTTTAGTCTTAGTGAAGGCGCACTGCAGTGCAATGCATTGAATTAATTAAAAGGTGCACGCAACTTAAAGCGTAACCGTCATTTTAATTTTAATTTCCTAGATCAATAGTGCACATGGCGATAAGCAACTCTGTAATATTGTGGCGCCCCACGTAGTCAGGCGTCACAGAGGGGTATTGCACCCGTACAAGAGGTGCAAATGCCCCAGCTGCAAGTGGACCCTAGGTTGGTGGGTGGACCCCTTTTCCAGCACTCCCACATTAGTAGAGCGGTGGGAGGTTACCCAGGAGGGAGATATATTCACCTCTAGGGGGAACAAGAGGTTCTCTAGTCGGTGAGAGAGCCTCTAAACAGGCTAGTCTGAGGAGGAAAAGAGTGTGGAACGAGGCAGAAGGGTTACCCGGACAGCTCCAAGATCTGTAGGATAGGAGAAAGAGGGTCTTGAGGAGATCCTGAAAGAGGGCGCCCGACACGCAGAGTCCGGGCCATGGAGAGAAAGGGAGAACCCCAGTGTGGAGCGATCATACTCCAGGGGATTCTTCAGTCCACCACGGGAACGCCGGGCCCGAGGATCTGGCCAAGGTCTATCTTTGCAGTCGGCAACCGGCTGTTGTGGTTTGTTTAACAGCTGCAGCACCCTGCCAGACGGAGTGGTCTGCCTGCTTCTGTGGCGCCCTGCTCACGCAGGTAGCCACAGACTTCTCTAATGCACAGCTGGGTTTCCACAGCAGGTACCTACTACATGCAACATCTTCCACCCCGGTACAGTAGGGGGAGCCCCACTTGCTGACCTTAGGCAAGATCCCCTATAAATACTGCTGCTGGGGGAGAAGTTAGTTAGAGTGTGCAGATGCTAGGAGAGCTGTGAAGACATCCTGTAGTCGGTGCCGCGATTAGGCCCCAACCAGTGACCCGGAGTGGCCCTTCTGAAGTCCCGCCAGCCTGAGTGGGGACAGGCAAGGAGCAGACAGTCTAAAGGGAGTGAGGAACTAGTGGAAGTTCGCCCTAAGAAGTACCGGACATCGGGGACCTGCACCTGTAGGATACTCCCCCTGTGGGTTCAAAGAGAGGGACCCAGACACAACAGTGCACCACCTCAGTGATCAGAGAGGGTAACCCGTAGACCGCACAGGAGGAGAGGACAGATACCAGAGTCAAGAAGAGAGAGGAGGGCGGTCTGGCTGCATGCAGGCTGGGCTTCAATTACCAAAGAGGAACAGAGGAGGCCTTATACCCACTTGCTGTGGGGACCCACTGTGCAACCTGGTCACCTGTCAGTGCCCTGGACATCTTTACCTGTGTACCACCAGTAAAAAGGTAAAAGAGACTTCTGCAGTGTGCGTGTGTCATTCCTCTCTGTTCCCGGTGCCCCTCATAGACTGCTCCAACACTCCCCATCCCATCTACAGCTCCACTACAAGCTGCCCTTCACACTACACTGCCCTGGAGGTCCAGCCCTACCTGTAGAGGACTCTGCCAACTAGCCGCGATACCATCTACCTCCGGCGGACTGTGGCGGTGCTGGTGACACCTCACCAGAAACTACAGGTGGAGTCATGACAACTTGTAAATATAATCCCCTGTAAATATACCCCTTTTTCAAAAGAAGTCCCCCAGGACACGGGATCAGGCTCGGCTACCACTCCCCGTGACACAGGAGCGTTAACCCCTTGGAGCCTGATACCCGAGTACCCCAAAGCCTGGGGCTTGACACTTCCTCACCACGAAGGAGGGGACCCCCAATACTACCTACACAGAGCCATTGGGTATAGACCCATCCTAGGCAGGGAAGAAAGGACACAGGTTCGTCAACTAAGGTACACCATGGGTCCCACCATACCACCTGGGATCCACTTGCAGCCACCTGTAGAGCTACCTGTTACTTTACAAACTGATGCTAAACTGTGAACTCTGTATTTACTACTGAACGTTTACAGTAAAGTACCCAGAAGAAAGTGACTTTGCCTCAGTGTGGTTATCTCCATCACTCTGCTTGTTTCCAGGAATGCTGCCCCGGAGGGGCCATCTCAGCCGCATTACCATCGACCTCCGGAGGACTGTGGCGGCGCTGGTGACCCATCACCAGGTACTACAGGTGGCGTCACATGACAAACTCTAATCCCCTGTATATACACCTCTTATTAAAGTGTCACCCAGGCCACGGGCTCAGGCACTGCCACCTGTGACATCCTCCGTGAAAGCACCCACCGAGCCTGATACCCGAGTACCCCAGGGCCTGGGGCGCGACAATATTTCTTATTAGACAAATCTGATTCTTTCTCTGCCAGAATTGATCATCATTATCACAAGTCTCAATTCGGAGGCAAAATCTGTATTCAGTGAAGACTTTCCCATTACTGAGATAGGAGATGGCAGATGATGCTGATGAGATTCTATGATGATGGGAGGAGCTAGAAGCAGAGGGAGGAGCAAGAGGTAGAGGGAGGAGGTAGAAGCAGAGGGAGGAGCAAGAGGCAGCCGTCCACCGTCCTCCCTTTTCTATCTACATAGAATCTCATCAGTAATGGTACCTTTACACGCCGCGACGGCAGGCTGGATACATCCCGCTACAGGCTACAAATGTAGCTTGTAGCGCCAATGTAGCCCGTCGTAGCGGCGTCTGAAGACGTGACGCTGCAGCCGGCAACAGATACATCTGTTTCCTAGGTCTGCTCGAAAACTGATGGCTACAACGCCGATGGTAGCGAGCTGTATCGGCGTGTAAAGAGGCAACGGAAGGGAACTCTGGACACCCGGGGCTGTAGCTGCAATGTAGCTAAGGCGTGACCCAGGCTCCGGGATACCGCGCCCCATCACCGATCATTGGAGGAAGCTCCTGCATGACGATTGGTAGTCGCTGCCTAGGGCGGCATATTTAAGAAGCTGACCAGTCACACTACACAATCGCTCGAGCGTGCTGGATGTCTCAGCCTCCTGCGATGCCTGGCCAATCATGATGATATTGCGCTGTCCTATCATCGTACGGACAGCTCGTAATCCAAGATTGTGGCACGCCTATGTGCTGTCCCTGCTGTACCAGGTCCGCCCATATTAGCTTATTGTAGCGCTGTGTAAACGTGGTACGCTAAGCTACAGCTGGCTACTTGACACACCCGGCGATGTAGCTAGCTATAGATGTAGCGTGGCGTAGCGCACCTTGTCGCGGCGTGTAAAGGAGATGCGTTGACCGTTTGTAGCCGTTTGAGCGTGCTCGTGCACGTGAAGTAGCGGGATGTATCCAGCCTGCCGTCGCGGCGTGTAAAGGTACCTTAACAGCTGTCGTCTCCTATCTCGGTGATGGGAAAGTTTTCACTGAATACAGAATCTACCTCAGAGTTGAGAATTTTGGTAATGACTGAACAATTCTAGCAGATTTCTCTGATAAGATATATTACAGAGTTGCTTATTTACATGTGTGTTGGTTACACTTTAATGATTCAGCGCATCTTCTCAGTCATGTAAACCTCACCAGAAATGCTACTCTAGCCAACGTCTGCAGTAGCATTTCAGGATCAAGAGAAAACAAAACACTGGCACTTTTGCTGAACATGATAGGTGAGTGTGGACCAAGGGCGGATTAAGAGTAGCCAGGGTCCCGGGCTGTTTATAAGGCTAGGGCCCCCCCAACCTGAAATGTCACATGATCATCTTTTCATAGATCATTTGATAGGTCATGCGATTAGCACATAGGCGCACATCTGTAAAAGAAAAAAGAAAAAAACAGTGGCGCATGCAGTGCAGTGCACATATATTTCCACCCTTATATATAGCACCATACATAACATTGGGCTATACATAATAAAGCAGGGGTGGGTAATTGATTTAACATAGCTCGGAAGTGCCCCCTAAATACACCAGGAGCCCACACATAGCCCCCTGCATACAGCAGGAGCCCACACATAGCTCCCTGCACAGAGCAGGAGCCCACTCAGAGCTCCCTGCATACAGCAGGAGCCTACACATAGCCCCCTGCATACAGCAGGAACCCACACATAGCCCCCTGCATACAGCAGAAGCCCACACATAGTCCTTCGTATACAGCAGGAGCCCACACAGAGCTCCCTGCACACAGCAGGAGCCCACTCAGAGCTCCCTGCATACAGCAGGAGCCCACACATAGCCCCCTGCATACAGCAGGAGCCCACACAGAGCCCCCTGCATACAGGAGGAGCCCACATAGAGCCCCTTGCATAAATCAGGAGCCCATACAGAGCCTCCTGCATACAGCAGGAGCCAACTCACAGCCCCTTGGTTGCAGCTTGAGCCCACACTGAACCCCTCGGCTGGAGCAGGAACCCACACAGAGCCTCCCGGCTGCAGCAGGAGCCCACACTGAGCCCCCCAGCTGCAGGAGGAGCTCACATATAGCTCCCTGGGTGCAGCAGGAGCCCACACATAGCTCCCCGGATGCAGCAGGAGCCCACACATAGCCCCCTGCATACAGCAGGAGCCCACACAGAGCTCCCTGCATACAGCAGGAGCCCACACAGAGCCCCCTTGCTGCAGCAGGAGCCCACACAGAGCCCCCGGCTTCAGCAGGAGCCCGAGTAGTGCCCCGCGGCTGCAGCAGATGCCCACTTAGAGTCCTTGCATACAGCTGGAGCCCACACAGAGCTCCCTGCACACAGCAGTAGCCTAAACAGAGCCCCCCCAGCTACAACAGGAACCCACACAGAGCCCCCCGGCTGCAGCAGGAGCCCACACTAAGCCCCTTGGCTGCAGTAGGAGCCCACACAGAGTCCCACAGCTGAAGGAGCCTACACATAGCCCCCCCGGCTGCAGCAGCAGCCCACATATAGCCCCCCCGGCTGCAGCAGGAGCCCACACTAAGCCCCCTGGCTGCAGCAGGAGCCCACACAGAGTCCCTCAGCTGAAGGAGCACACACAGAGCCCCCTGCATACATCAGGAGCCCACACAGAGCTCCTTGCATACAGCAGGAGCCCACACAGAGCCCCCCGGCTTCAGCAGGAGCCCACACTGAGCTCCCAGCTGCAGCAGGAGCCCACACAGAGCCACCCGGCTGCAGCAGGAGAACACACAGAGCCACTTGGTTGCAGCAGGTGCCCACACAGAACCCCCAGCTGCATAAAGCAAGAGCCCACACAGTGTTCCCTGCATACAGCAGGAGCCCTCACAGAGCCCCCCTGGCTGCAGCAGGAGCCCACACAGAGCCCCCTCCCCCCCAGGCTGCAGCAGGAATGCACACAGAGCCCTCTGGCTGCAGCAGGAGCCCACACATAGCTCCCCAGCTGCAGCAGGAGCCCACACATAGCTCCCTGCATACAGCTGTGTGACAGCTTATTTTTAGCGTCTAGACACATTGTTTTAATCACCAGTTATTGCATTTTATTGCAATGCTGAAGAGATCAGAAAAACAATTCTGGCTTTTTTTCTTGTTCCACTGTTTATTGATCTGATTAAGGGTATGTGCTCTTTGGTCCGGAGCCACGGTGTCTTTAATGCAGTGCCTCCAGACCTGCAGGAAGCCACAGGTGTCCACAACTGTCCTGTTCTCACCATCTGTGGTGGGTGCAGGGCAGCTTCTCCCTGCATTCACCGGCTGGAGATCGCTTCCGACTCCTCAGCATGAAATGAGCATGCTAGTGTAAGCAGGTTGACATGTGTTTATAGCATTGAGTTCATAATAATAATGCTGTAAAATATTCTGCAATGACTTTTAATGCTGTAAAATGTTTGAAATGATTTAGTCACTAGGGGTCATCAAAAGTTAAGTAAAGAGAAAGACCAGGGAAACTGAGAGGAGGAGCCGAGAGGGCTGGAGGAGAAGCAGAATCCATCGCTGGTGGTCACACGTGGAGCTGAGGTCGTGCCGTTTCTGAGGAGAGAGAGACAACATGTGGCTGCTGACCAGAGACACTTGGAGATTACAGAACTCTGAAATGGGCAGTGTGCCCAGAAAGAAGCAATGCTTCGTGAGTAATGGAAATCTGTGGCCGGTGACCAACTGTGTAGTGAGCTAGGGAAAGCTAGTTAGAGAATCCAGTAGTGCTGAGAACTGTCTTGTTTGAGCCATTGCTGATGGACTGATCAGGTTTAACTAGAGATTGAAAGGGAGCCTGTATACAGAGACTGTGCATGTGGATACTATAGAGAAATCCTATTGTGAACTATGCAGCCAGATGGAGATTATGAGCTAAGCTTGTGTGGCACTCCTGCGACCAGGGCGGCCACAGGCTGAACTGCAGCTAGGTAAAGTAGAGACGGTTGACTTAGGAACACCCACACAGATATGTGGCGCCCCTGCGTCCAGGAGGCCACAAAGGGAACTGCAGCCAGGCAGGTAGGACACTTGTTGCACACCAACATCCTCACAGCCCATATACCCACGTGTAAGAGAAGGCAACATCCAGCCCTGAGATTAGAGACTCTATGAGATTGAGGGGTGGTGGATTTAGAGGAGTGGGTTGGGCATCCCCGTAGTCAGGTGACTTGACAGTATATAGGAAGGGGGAGGAGTGAAGGAGTTCAGTAGGCCACAGTGAGCTGAACAGCAAAGACCAAGAGCAGCAGAGAAGCTGAGATGCAAAGGCCAGAGAACAGCAGCAGGTTGAGCTGAAGCTGAGCAGACAAAAAGCCACACATTCTGGAAGAGTGAGGGCAGAAGGACGCAGAATCTGTACTGAGCTAGTGTGAGCCAGAGGAGAGAGAAAGCCTATCCAGAGCCAGATCCCCAGAAATGTGGGAGAGCAGAGAGGGACGGTGTAACCCGGGGCCCTAGAACCACAGCTAAAGCAACTGACTGCAGGCGGAGTAGCCCTCCTATATACCAAGAGACACAGAGAGAAAGGAGCCTGGTAGAGCCTTGTGCTGGAGGACTGCTGGAGGCTGGGCTGAAGTAGAGTGTCCGCTCTAGAGGGGACCGTAGTTTACCCGGCATCCCCAAACAACACGACGGGGAGTCTGAGTTTCAGAATGAGATCCCTACCCAAAGGACAGGCAGCTCAGTGACAAACTTAGGGCTCACAGAAGCCCGAGTCACCGCCATACTGCCCAGCGTTTCACACACACCCGTGGAGACGGAGACCGTTATAGCCCGGAAAGGACACTGCAGACTGTGTGAGGGGTCACAGAGAGAGAGGCCTGGCTGCAGGGAGCAAAGGGAACCCGGAGAGGCAGATTGTGTCCGTCTACTAAGAACTGAACTTGAACTGTGTAAGAACTGTAACTGTGCTGTAAAGTAACTTGAAGAGCTGAGAGTAAAGCTTTGGAAAACCCTGGAACTGCTTCCCTTGTGTCTCTGCGTGAAAGCTATTCCCTCCTTACAGGATACAGCCTGTCAGCACCAGCCAGGAGGAGAGATCCCTGCAGCGTCTGCAAAGTAAGTGTGCTACACACTCCACAATAGACTTAACCCTTACTGCCCCGGGGAACACAGTTCTACCCACTGGAACTACACCACCTAAGCTGCCACTACATCATCCCCGGAGGATCTGCAGCAGCGGCGGCCCCCATCTCTGGCCGCATCAAGTGGGTGGCGTCACGACTGACATCCCCTGTAAATATTCCCCTTTATTTGCCAGGGCCCGGGGCACGGTCCGGACCAGGACCACCCGTGCCTTCCCTAGTAGAGACCCGGTCCGGTACCGAGTACCTTTCGTCCCAGTGGGCTCGACAGATACACACACCGACCCTACGCCTAGGACTCTAGGTTAGGCAAGGTGTAGCAGGGGTTAAGAGTAATGTAGGATGAGCGTAGAGCAGCACTGACCAAGTGGGTGGAGAGACCAACAATAGAAAAACACTCAGAGGCAGTCAAGAGAAGAAGAGAAAGTGTTGGAACACAAAGTTCTAGTTAGTTAATTCCCAGGAGGAGAGGTTCCCTGGAGGACGCAGAATATTGGAAGCAGAATATCTGTGGCGCCCTGCTCACGCAGGTAGCCACAGACTTCCCTAATGCACAGCTGGGTTTCCACAGCAGGTACCTACTACATGCAACATCTTCCACCCTGGCACAGTAGGGGGAGCTCCATTCACCAACTTTAGGTGAGGTCCCCTATAAATATTGCTGCTGGGGGAGGAGTTAGAGTGTGCAGATGCTAGGAGAGCTGCGAAGACGTCCTGGTGGTCGGTGCCACGGTTAGGCCCAAGCCAGTGACCCGGAGTGGCCCTTCTGAAGTCCCGCCAGCCTGAGTGGGGACAGGCAAGGAGCAGACAGTCTAAAGGGAGTGAGGAACTAGTGGAAGTACCGGACATCGGGGACCTGCACCTGTAGGATACTCCCCCTGTGCGGTTAGGTCCGAGCCAGTGACCCAGAGTGGCCCTTTTGACGTCCCGAAAGCCTAGGAGTGAGGACAGAAGGCAAGGAGCCAAAAGGGATTGAGGAATTAGTGGAAGTTCGCCCAGAGACGTACCAGACTTCGGGGATCTGTACCTGTAGGATACTTCAGGACTACAGAAAACCCTGTCAAACCATGGAGACTTCAGTCACACCGGTCCCCCCGTGAGCCAGAAAGAGGGAGCCAGACACTGCAGTGAGACATTCCACTTGAGAAAGACGCAACTGTGCGTCGAAACGTGCTGTGGCATACTGGACCCCTGCTGTTCTTTTGACACCGCTTGTTTTCTATTTGCTAGTGAGACATCACAAGGCAGTGATCAGAGAGGGTAACCCGTGGACTGCACAGGAGGAGAGAGCAAGGACCTGAGGAGAGAGGAGGCCAGTCTGGCTGCAAACAGACAGGGCTTCAGGAACCGTAGAGAAGCAGACGAGGCCTTTTACCCACTTGCTGCGGGGACCCACTGTGCACTTGGTCACCTGTCAGTGCCCTTGACGTCTTTACCTGATATAACACCAGTAAAAGGTAAAAGAGACTTCTGCAGTGTGTGTGCCTCATTCCTTTCCGGTCCCGGAGTCCCCTATAGACTGCTCCATCACTCCCCATCCCAACCTACAGCCTCACTCCAGGCTGCCCCTTCACACTACGCTGCCCCGGAAGACCCGCTCCACCTGTAGGGAGCTTTGCCAAATTAGCTGTACTATCATCTACCTCCGGCAGACTGTGGCAGCGCTGGTGACCCATCACCAGGTACTACAGGTGGCGTCACATGACAAACTCTTATCCCCTGTAAATACACCCTTTTTGAAGTGTCACCCAGGCCACGGGATCAGGCGCTAACACCCGTGACACCCCTAATACACCCACCAAGCCTGGTACCCGAGTACCCCAGGCCCTGGGGCTCGACATATCCAAGAGAGAAAGCTCGCTCGATAGCTGGAGGCGAGGGAAAAGACAGTTGCAGCAGAGACACCTGAAGCTGAAAGCAAGTGAGAAAGAGGGAGCCTGGTGATCCCATAACTATACTTGGGACACTGGAAGGCTAGGCCAAAGGACAGCCAGAGAGCCGGCTCTGTAGAGGTGACAGGGGAGACTCCAATACCCTAATCATGAGTCACACCGGCGTGTGGCAGGTACTCCATGACCTGCAGCCTACCTACCACCACGGTCTAGGAACACAGCCATCAAACTAGGGCTAGTGACCCTGAGAGAGAGGGACCCATCACACAAGAGCTCGTGAGGGCCAGACCAAACCCGTGAGTGAGGAGACAGAGAAAGGAAAGGGCCTGAAAGGACTTGAGGGAGGCAATGCAGAGGAGCTGCCTGAGCTGCATAACCCAGTTATCCGGAGCAGTGCAAAAGTGTAAGGAACAGTAACGTGAAAGAACTGCGACTGTAAAACTGTGCCGTGTAAACTGTTGCTAAATAACTCTGAGTAAAGTACACGATAAGCTCACCATTGCCTGAGATTGCTTCTGTTCAGCGTCGCAACAGAATCCCACCTGAGGAGCCGGAGACTGCTATTACTACACACTGGCTGGAGAAGCTGCAGCAGTAAAGTAAGTGACTGGTACAAAGCACAATCCTTCACCAGGCCCCTCCACTACTACTTCACCTGCCCTGGGGACCCTCAGCCCTACCCGAGGAAGGCGTACCATCCACGCTGCCCCTCACCACCGTCCCCAGCAGGAATATGGCAGCGGTGGTCCCCACTGACTGGTGTCACAACAAATCCCCTGAAAATAACCCCTTCCTTTTCAGACTGAGCCCAGGCCAGACTGGGTCACGACTACCATGATTCCCAGAGAGACAGCACCGGCCCGACCCCGAGTACCGCATGACCTGGAGGTGCATCACTTGTACCAGTCTGTGCTAGTAAGTTTGGTGACAGAGAGCAAATTTAGTGGCCGGAGACCTGAAAATTAAATGGCTTAGTTCATTATTGATTTGCTAATGCTAAGCAGGAGACCCCTGTCTTTGTTTTGCAGGGAGAGAGAATTTACACTGTATGAACTACACGTGGGTTAATTATATAAGTGTGTAAGAATATGATTTAGCGGTCTTGTAGAAGCGCTACTAAAGCTCAGGCACCAGGATGATAGGGTTTATGAATAGCAATCTTTATTTTCCCCTCACAGCTCCACAACATGTTTCAACTGCTCAAGGCAGTCTTCCTCAGGTAGTGCCTACCTGAGGAAGACTGCCTTGAGCAGTTGAAACATGTTGTGGAGCTGTGAGGGGAAAATAAAGATTGCTGTTCATAAACCCTATCATCCTGGTGCCTGAGCTTTAGTAGCGCTTCTACAAGACCGCTAAATCATATTCTTACAAGCTTCTATTCCCCCTGAGGGATCAGCGGCTGGAGCAGCACAGCGAGGGCACAGAGGTGAAGGATCTGGCGTTCCCTAGGTAAAAAGCAGTGACGCACATCCGGGACCGGCGCCACGTGACCGGAAAGGTCCTGTACGGACAGCTGGGGACCAGCGAGGTCGAAGGAGCGGAGCGTGCATATTGCCGGGGGTCCCCCATATATCAGAGGCTATTACACCGGGTTGTGCAGGTCGTGCACAACCTAAACAGGTGAGTGGCCACCTGTAATAACGCCATATTAACTGAGCTATAGTGATCCTACACATGCGCCCCTTCTCTCCCTTTTTTTCTTGCAATTATATAAGTGTGGATCCAGGGGAAAACAAAGGTACCTGGAATACATTGTAAATAGTGTGACAGGGGGTTGTAAGATTATATGCCCAAGAGGAACACATACCGTGGCCGCAATAGAATCCTGGGTAGGCCCTGTACAGAGTAAGGGTGGGTGTGATTTAGCCCAGGGGAAGTCGTGTCCTTCCTTGCAAAACTGGCACTTGGGTTCTCGTGGGCTGCATAATTTGTGAATTGTGTTCGTGGCTGTTGTGGCCCATATCTATGGAGAAACGTTTACCCTGTTATTGGTTTGACAAATATAAAGAAAGTTAATTTGCCACTGTACCGAGTTTGGAGTTATTCATAGCAGCGCTGTATCTCTCATACATTAACAACTGGCGTCCCAGCTGATACACTGCGGGGATACGGAAGTCCAGGATTCAGCACCGCAGCTGAAAACACGCTGCAGTTAGGTGAAGCACAGTGGGCTATGAGATTTCTACAAATCATCCACTATGATCATACTGTACAACGCAGCAGTAAGACGCTGCATTCAAAATGCTGCATTTACTCATCGTGAGTATGCACTCTAATTTATGTTGTTTTTTTGATAGATCTGGCATTTCTGAATGCAGCGATACCAGATGCGTATTTGTTTTGTATGGTATTATTTTCATTGGGGCAAAAGGGGGTGATTTGAACTTTTTTCATTACCCTCTTTATAGTTTTTACTAGTCCCTTTAGGGCTCTTGAAGCCTGCACTGTCCATACGCTTCTGCTAAACAGATCAATGATTTAGTAACCCTCTCTACAGCAGAAATGGTCAACTCCTGTGACTGTCGCTGAAAAGGCAGTGTTCACAGTAAGTTTAGAGGAACTGCTTTAAACTGGGGGAAAACCCCAAAAGTTAGTAAAAGTTTGTGTATTGCACAAAAAATTGTGTCTTTTCAAAGTGTTTTAAAAATCAGTGCCAATGTTTTTTCTGGCTCACTTTAAAGGAAAAAAGGAGTCACGTGACCATATTAGCCAATCACAGACAATGCTATACATGATGCATCGGGAAGTTAGGTGGGGCATATGGCAGGATGAGGCACTGGACCCCGGGGCATTGTGCTGCACCTGAGCTGTTCTCCACGTAAGACAATACTTTAAGCCACAAGGATCTTTCCCTTTTATTGCTCTGACTCTGAGCTGTACTGGTGCTGCTACCATGAATATTTTTTTCTTAATTTTTTCTATTGACAGTGACATGTCCATTAACACAAAGGTATAAAATACTCCCCCATAATAAATAAATGTTTTATTTATATATATATATATATATATATATATATAAATATATACTTATACAAAATTAGGAGCAGCAAAATAATGCTGGATGTCCCGGGTGCAAAGCGACCTCCACTGTCCTCAGTGTATCTTAATATACGTACAAATGTCGCAGCACTCCCTTGGTGATGTTAGTAGTTGTTTATTCCAGCTTGCAATGGTACAAATGACAACGTTTCAGGCACCTGCAGGAATAAGGGCGTGGGTGCCTGAAACGTTGCCATTTGTACCATTGCAAGCTGGAATAAACAACTACTAACATCACCAAGGGAGTGCTGCGACATTTGTACGTATATAAATATATATATACCGTGTTTCCCCGAAAGTAAGACCCTGTCTTACATTAAATTTACCCCAAAAGTCCCACCCTGTCTTACTTTCGGGGGAGGTCTTACATTAGGAAAAAAAAAAAGACAAATTTTTTTTAACAATAAAATTTAACATTTATTAACAGGCTGAACAGTATGGTCAAACAAATAATCAAACAAATGTATCAAGAATATCTTGGTAATACGGTACCGTATCATTACGGTATTTCCATGTATAACATGCAAAACAATGAACAGTCACGTAACAACGTAACATAAAACAAGATTTATTCCAGGACAACCATGTCATCATCTTCAGGAACATCATCATAAACATCCACACTCTGAGGTTCCTGTGGATTTTCTTGGGACTCTCGGGACTCCATTTGCTGCTGAATCATTGGCCCATATCTCTCATGGGTAGCAGCGGCACTGTCCAGAAATGAGCAGGTCTTGTCCAGGTAGCCAGCTCGCAGTGCATTTTCAATGCAAGTGTCCATGATCTTCCCCCATGAATTCTTCACCCAGTTCACAATCTCTGGTAGTCTGGGCTTCACAAAGTTGCCACGTACATTTCTCTCCATTCTATTCTCAATGTAATCATTGATCTCGGCACGCAGATTGTCCTTGAATGGCTTGTTAATGGCGATGTCCAGAGTCTGGAGATAAGCCGTCATCCCTGCAGGAATCATGATTTGGTCAATTCTTCTCTCATGAAGGAAATTCTTCATGTCTTTGGCGCGGTGTGTGCTGGCTGCATCCCAGATCAGCATTCCTCTTTGGGTCCCTCGCATGACAAGTGGCAGCATTAAATCAAGCCACTTCCTTATAACCGCTTGTGTGGCCCAGGCTTTCTCCGTTTCCAGAACATAAATGCCAGAAACCCGTTCAATCTTGTCCTTCTTGCCCTTTGCAATGAGTAAAGGTGGGACTTTAGTGCCATCCAGACGAATTGCCAAAATACAGGTAACCCGTGCACTTTCATATGCAGTGGAGGGAACGTACACTGAGGAGGCACCTCGTTGTTCAATGGTGGTTTGAGCTGCTTGGCCCATGAACACGGCAGTTTCATCCATAGCGATCATGTTTGAAAGGCTGTATTGTGAGAAGTCAGTGTCATCGTCAAACTTCTTGTAGGCAAAAGCGCGTTTCACAATCTCAGCATCTTCCAGCCTAAAGAGTGTGGTGGATCTTCTCAAAGAGAGGTCATTCCGTTCAAGGAAATGCCTTGAATTCTTCAGGGGAAATGTCAAACTGTGGTGCCATTGCAAGGGCATATTCCTGAATCTGAGCCCTGGTCACCACCAATGTCTTTGCTCTTCTGTCTGCAATCCACTCAGAGACCAGGCCTTCCAGCTCGGTATACATTGGTTGCCGACCACATCCAACCTTGCGCATTTTAGCCTTTCCGGCCTCCACTTGATCACTGAGGTGATCATAGTCTGCTCGCCATTTGCGGACCAAACGTTCACTCAGCATTTTCTGTTTGCAG
Organism: Allobates femoralis; assembly: GCA_033576535.1. Lineage (NCBI taxonomy): Eukaryota > Metazoa > Chordata > Amphibia > Anura > Aromobatidae > Allobates > Allobates femoralis. Next base: position 44,391,421 of record JARQOC010000004.1, read on the forward strand.
AATTCCGCCAGATTTTTCCCCCGAGATTCTTCCACGATTCCTTTTTTTGTACTCGACAGAGTAGCTCTTTCTTTTGCCGGTACCGGAAGTGCTCATGTCTACCATAGGTGGGAAAATATATCGTATCAGCATTGTTTATGGTTCCGTATCTGTTACGGTACTTTACGTTAGAGCATTCAACACAAAAGCAGACAACAAATCAAAGTACGGTAACAGTACCGTAACACAGTACGGTACGGTAATGTACGGTACGGTACCATAATTGCCCACACAGAACCACAAAACATACTGGTACTGTAAGGGCTCCCACACACTGTTTGGACACAGTACCGTGTTGCAGCCTCCCATACGGTTACAGTGCTGTATCCCACTTCAGCCTCCCCTAACTTGCGGCAAGGCCACTTGCTCAAAAATGGCTCCCATTTTAAAATGGCAGTTGCGGTGAAAAAACCGCACTTGCCGCACAGCACTTGCGGCGCAATTGCGGCACGGCCCCATGCAATGTATAGGACACTTGCGGTTCACTTGCGGCAAGTGCGGGTGAAAAAACCGCACTTGCCGCACTTGCCGCACAGCACTTGCGGCGCAATTGCGGCACGGCCCATGCAATGTATAGGACACTTGCGGTTCACTTGCGGCAAGTTCGGGTGAAAAAACCGCACTTGCCGCACAGCACTTGCGGCCCAATTGCGGCACGGCCCCATGCAATGTATAGGACACTTGCGGTTCACTTGCGGCAAGTGCGGTTGCCGCACTTGCCGCAAGTGAACCGCAAGTGTCCTATACATTGCATGGGGCCGTGTCGCAATTTCGCCGCAAGTGCTGTGCGGCAAGTGCGGTTTTTTCACCGCAACTGCCATTTTAAAATGGGAGCCATTTTTGAGCAAGTGGCCTTGCCGCAATTGCGCCGCACACAGTGCACACACACACAGTGCACACACACACACATTGCACACACACACACACACAGTGCACACACACACACCCATGTTTACAGTACACACGTGTACGGTACCTCTTTTCGCCGGATCACTTCCTCTTTTCCTCTGCGGTGCTGGGTGACGATTCCTCAGGGCTGGGCGGCCAATCACAGGTCGCGCTGGGCGGAGATCGGCGGGGCACAGCAAGTTAGGCTGTGATTAACCCCATGATCTCCGGACCAGCGGCTGCACCAGGGGGACAGAAGGAGCCTGGACGGCGGCGTATACCGTACCAGTACGGTAAGCCTGCAGCAACCTAAGCAGAGGCCCGCGAACCCCCCCATAGGCGGCCTTACATTTCCCCGCGACCCCCCCGAAAGCGGCCTTACAATCGGGGGGGCCTTACATTAGAAACCCATGGGCAACCCCCTACCCTGCCTTACTTTCGGGGGGGTCTTACTTTCCGGAAAACACGGTATATATATATATATTGTAGGGAACTGTCTCTATAGCAGCAGCAAGTAAGGCAGTGACACTCAAGCTTAGTCCAAAAACAAGTGTGTTTTATTGCACACAGTGGCAAAACAAAAACAAAAACAGTCCTTTCATCAGGACAAATAGCGTCGGCCCTAAACCTGCTCCTCCTGGAGCTCGTCTAGGGGTCCTACCCCACCTTGGGGTCCAGTACACGCTCTCTGTGTGCTCACAGGCTACTCCTTTTCAGGCACCCAAGAACAACAAAAACCTCTCTCCCTCTCCTCCTTGACAGCCGTCTCCGCCGGCCTAATCTCGCTCACCTGTCTTTCCCTCCCAGCTACTTCAAAAGCCTGGGGCGGGGGATGAGGAATGGAGGCCCGCCCAAAACCTTCCCCCATACCTCATAGATGAGGTCCCATAACAGGCTCTACCAACAGCCACCGTTCTAAGTAACTGTGGCCACACCTACCTCACCTATGCTTATGTAAGCATCTCCTGTCCCATACATGCAGTAGCTCACCATCCTTGGGGAAACATAGCGTCCCTCTACCACCATTCCCCTTGCTACCTCACAATATATATATATATATACAAGTGCATCGCAATGAATTAAAATATCATGAAAAATTAATTTATTCCAGTGATTCAATACATAAAGTGAAATGCATATATTATAAAGAGTCATTACAAACAGAGTGAGCTTTTTCAAGTGTTTATTTCGGCAGATGTTGATGATTATGGCTTACAACCGGTGAAAACCCGAAGGTCATTATCTCAGACAATTAGAATATTATACAGTTGAAGTGACCGGTGGTAAGGCCGCGGGTGTGTGTCTATGATCTGCTTCAACAAAATCCCCATACTCAGATTTAACGGGAGGAAACATTTCTTCACTATTAAACATGGTGATAACACATTCAACCGGTTTGGCGGCACACATAGGGAAGGTTGAATACCCTGATATTCAGTTCCAGATGCACGGCAAGAAACAAAACAGTACTGGCAATCTCTTTCCCTAGCTTTCCCTCAATGTACGTTACCAGTCTATAACAGCAGAACGTGTAGCTCCCACATCGCAGGCCTGGGGTCTAACGGTGGCGATTCCAGGGGAAGCGATGAAGAGGGTTTCCTCAGTCCTCTCCACAGGTACCGGTTTATAGTCTCTCAGTCCGGGGAAAAAGAAAAAAATATAGATTTCGAAGGTGGTTCCCTTGTGTCCGTCACAGTCTCTGAATATGCTCTAGGAGTGCGATGCTCTGCAGTCAGGTTAGGCTCATGGTAACAATGTTCTGCAGCCTGGGGGTTGTTGCAACGGCTTCCGCGGCGTGATCTTTCCAGAAAGGTGTCACAAGGAAGCCCTCACTCGAGGAACACCCACAGGCAGGTCTGTCCTGGTCGAGTTCCGTCTCCTTCTGTTTTTCCCGCACTTTTTCCTCCTGAGCACACGGCTGTTGTGGGAGGGGATCAGCAGTCAGTGTCATTATCTCTGCAGCAATTCCAGCACTTGTCCACAAGGTGGCAGTATTGGACTGTGTAATGTCCACTTCAGTGTCCATTTCAATAATAATACAGTCAGGGCTACCCACTCCGTTACACAGTATAAGACCAACTGAAGTAATAACTTGTAACTTATAAATGTAAGCCTAATGAAACGTATGTACAGTAAATGCACTCAATACTTGGTCGGCGCTCCTTTTGCATGAATTACTGCATCAATGCAGCATGGCATGGAGGCGATCAGCCTGCAGCTGCTGAGGTGTTATGGAAGCCCAGGTTGCTTTGATAGCTGCCTTCAGCTCGTCTACATCATTGGGTCTGGTGTCTCTCATCTTTCTTTGACAATACCCCATAGATTCTCTATGGGGTTTAGGTCAGGTGAGTTTGCTGGCCACTCAAGCACAATGATACTGTCTTTGGTTAGCCAGGTATTGGCAGTTTTGGTAGTGTGGACAGATGCCAAGTCCTGCTGGAAAATGAAATGGTGTCGCTTGTCACGGCATCCGGAGTATGGGTTATTAGGGTTTTGGTGGGCCAGCAGGGCTGATCTGGCTGCAGGGAGGGATCGGAGCATCTCACAGGCAGGCTCCTGCTGCCTGTGCGGCGTTTCAATCTACCGCTCCCCAGGCGGGAAATGAGCAGTCTCACACACAGCTCTGAGTTCCAAACCCGGTGTACTTCAGTTTCACTGCTGGCACCAAAGGTTATAGCTTAGGTTCAATTGCAGCCTGGGTCATCCTTAGCAACTAGGATTGCTTGTCCAGTACACTCCTTTCATTTTCCTTCCCTCTCAGGTCGTTTCTCCTCAGCGCTGTGACTCACCGTGGTCGGGACTCCGGTTTAGACAGGCGATGCTTCCTTCCTCCTTGTCACGGGTGGACCGCGCCTGCCGGTAGTGGGGCCCGGTGTAGTGCAGATCAAAAGTGTTTGAAGACGTCTTGGTGGAACAGATTAAAGGGGTTTTTAATTTATTCGTGACGCCACCTATGAGTAGATTCGGTAAGGGCTACCGACGCTGCGGAACCTCCGGGGGATGGACAGCAGCAAGATGTTACGCTCCCCACAGGCTGAGCGGTGATCCCCGGAGGCTGGAGCTGCTCAAGATGTTGTGCGGCAGCTGCGGTTACCTTGTTGTGCGGACGGACAGTTCATAAGGAAGCACAGACACAGAAAGTCTCTATAACGGGTCTTTACTGTAACCAGCAGGCAGTACATGGTATACAGTGGTTGAGTAGTAGACCGGGTGGACTCAGCAGTGATAGTGTCCCTCAGAGATCCGCAAGTGTTCCTCCATTCTACCTAACTTGTTTGCCAGTGTCGCCCAGGAATACCAGGTCGGGTACGGGGAGGCTGCTTCAATGCCCTATCCATGATGTACGTTCTGGATGCTTTGGGGAGCCTTGGATCCCTCAGTGGGTACACCGCTGGTTAGACGACTGGAAACTGGCTGGTGGTGGGGTGCTCCTGTGAAGCTGCTCCTCCACTCTTCTGGTTCGCGTAGCAGAGGTGAACTGCTGCCAGCTTCGGTACCAGTGAACCGGCTGTGAGTTGTGGGCACGGGAGTCTTTTGGGAACCCGTGTAGATAATGCCTAATCCCGGTAGTTAAGGCCTCAGGTGCTGACACCCGACCGGTGACGGCCCAGGGGCCCGCACGGGGTGCGGAGCCCCCGCTCCTCTCCAAGCTCTAGTCCTAGACCCTTCTTCTCCGAGTTCTAGACTCTTCTCTTTTCTGTCTAGATTCTTGTGTGTTCTACTACACTACCCTAACACTCCACCCCCCAGGACCTATGATTGGCCCTCTGTTCTAGGTGATGCATGTTGGGTTGGATCTCAAAGTTAACTATTTCATTGCTGAGTCAGAGAATATTGCGGCTGCAATACTCCCTTGTGACGCACTCGTTGCGGGGCCCCACACTCCCCCTTGGTTAAATACGCTTGTCCCCAAGCGTCACACTACTCACATTACAGAGGTTTTTGTATTTTTATAACATATATGACACACTTTTATTAAAATGAAAAACAGGTAAAGGTATGCTTTGGTGACATAAGCAAAGAAACAGGTAATCACTTTGTGCGGACCCGGCGTGCGGTCGGCTGTCCTTTAACTAGAGTCCAAGCTGTAGCCGCAAGATCTCACAGTCAGTGATTAACGGGAACAGAGTCATTGAGGAAGTTCAAGTTTTAAAGTCACTGGCACGGAGGGCGATGGCGCACCCGGATAGCGAACCACCCATCTGCACAAGCGTAGCGCTCGTAGGTGATAATATCGCCCCGGTATAGGTCGCGATCGGGATGTCCTCTTGGCAAGTTTGACTCAACGTCCCGGCGCCCCACAAACACCTCCTCATTCAAACCCACCTCCCAAGCGAACCCCCACCCGGTATTTAAGTTAAAGGTGGAAATTCTACCTTCACGGCGGAGTTCATCAGGCAGCGGCGGCTGGCGGCGAGCCTCGGCACGGGCCTGCATATTGGCGCGTTCACGGGCTTGCCACTCCTCTCGTCGTCTCTGGCGTACATCTCCGTCGTTACGGCTCGGGGTGTAGAGATGAGTAACGGGGCTGGTGGTTTGGCGGGAAGCTTGAACTTGGCGGGCTGTCTGTATCGGCACCCGGTGGAACGGCACAGGGGAAGGTGTCGGCATTGCACCCGACCAGTGTACCCGAGCTGTATGCCCGGTGGGAAGTTCCTTGTTGTCTCCCCAAGCGAACCCGGTGTCGAAATCCTCAGCGGTGCTGTGGGTCTCGTCGTCATCCTCTCCGACCTCTTCCTCGATGATCACATCAGGCTGCTCGTTGGCTGGAGATATTGAAGCTAGTTCCGTTGTACAACAGGGCGGTGGTGCTGCGGATCCTTCCGTAGGGACGTCCTGCAGGGCTTCCAGGCTGCCTGCCTCTTCATCTGTTTCCGCAGGTAAAGGTGTTTCAATCCCGGTTACCAGGTAGGCCTCGGCAATGGCAAGGGAAGCCTCCGGTACGGGGATAAAACAGGCGACAGTCTCTGTACTTGTGAAACACGTCGCGGGTTCCTCAGTGGGAACCTGGTAGAGATCAAGTTCTTCGGTGGAGCGTATTATGAGCTCCGGCTCAAGAACGGGGTCGGCTGCGATATTGGTCGCTGGAACGGGTCGAGTTGCGGCCTCCACCGGAATGACGCAGTCTATGGGCTCCGGTGACGAAGCAGGACAGGTGGTAGGCGACGGTGAGGCGGTCGAGAAGCTGGTGACGTCGTCTGGGCTTGGAGAAGCTGTACCCGGTCGGCTCTGCTGCATCGCATGGTGTAGTCGTCTGCCTAGGGTCGCACTCCAGCTGCGAATCGTCCATTCCACAGTCTCTAGTAACCGCACCCGGAGGTCTTGTAGAGCCTCTAGCCAGAAGTCGGGGCTGCCGTCTATGGTAAGGGCAGGATCCGGACCCGGTTGGCCTATGGCTGCTCTGGCCTCCGCCTCGTCCTCCCGCATTAGGTCTTGGAGTCTTTTGCTGGACATTCTCTTCCTTGGAGGGAAACCACACCCGTTCAACCGGTTAGATGTTCTGGTAGAGCTGGTGAAGAAGTCTGTCTCTCTCACTCCCATTTCCTGTGGGCTTTTGTAGTCCAATCGTGGGAAAAGTCTTTGGGGTCCGCCCCCATGGTTGATTCGAGCAATCAGGGCGGACAAAGAGTTTGGCGCCTTTTGTCTTTAGCCCTCCCACGATGAGGGGGGGGGGTTGACTCACTCCTGGGCTTACACGTGGCGGCTTCTTGTGACGGGAACGCCATCTTGGGCGCCATCTTGACCCAATGGTGAAAAGGCGGGAAAGTTCTTTTAGGGACGAACAAAGTCCAATTGTAGATAATAAAGTCCATTTTAAGCACAATATACCCGTTGGGTAACGGGCCTGCTCGTATCCTGTTCGTGACGCCATTTTCTGACTCACCGTGGCCGGGACTCCGGTTTAGACAGGCGATGCTTCCTTCCTCCTTGTCACGGGTGGACCGTGCCTGCCGGTAGTGGGACCCGGTGTAGTGCAGATCAAAAGTGTTTGAAGACGTCTTGGTGGAACAGATTAAAGGGGTTTTTAATTTATTCGTGATGCCACCTATGAGTAGATTTGGTAAGGGCTACCGACGCTGCGGAACCTCCGGGGGATGGACAGCAGCAAGATGTTACGCTCCCCACAGGCTGAGCGGTGATCCCCGGAGGCTGGAGCTGCTCAAGATGTTGTGCGGCAGCTGCGGTTACCTTGTTGTGCGGACGGACAGTTCATAAGGAAGCACAGACACAGAAAGTCTCTATAACGGGTCTTTACTGTAACCAGCAGGCAGTACATGGTATACAGTGGTTGAGTAGTAGACCAGGTGGACTCAGCAGTGATAGTGTCCCTCAGAGATCCGCAAGTGTTCCTCCATTCTACCTAACTTGTTTGCCAGTGTCGCCCAGGAATACCAGGTCGGGTACGGGGAGGCTGCTTCAATGCCCTATCCATGATGTACGTTCTGGATGCTTTGGGGAGCCTTGGATCCCTCAGTAGGTACACCGCTGGTTAGACGACTGGAAACCGGCTGGTGGTGGGGTGCTCCTGTGAAGCTGCTCCTCCACTCTTCTGGTTCGCGTAGCAGAGGTGAACTGCTGCCAGCTTCGGTACCAGTGAACCGGCTGTGAGTTGTGGGCACGGGAGTCTTTTGGGAACCCGTGTAGATAATGCCCAATCCCGGTAGTTAAGGCCTCAGGTGCTGACACCCGACCGGTGACGGCCCAGGGGCCCGCACGGGGTGCGGAGCCCCTGCTCCTCTCCAAGCTCTAGTCCTAGACCCTTCTTCTCCGAGTTCTAGACTCTTCTCTTTTCTGTCTAGATTCTTGTGTGTTCTACTACACTACCCTAACACTCCACCCCCCAGGACCTATGATTGGCCCTCTGTTCTAGGTGATGCATGTTGGGTTGGATCTCAAAGTTAACTATTTCATTGCTGAGTCAGAGAATATTGCGGCTGCAATACTCCCTTGTGACGCACTCGTTGCGGGGCGCCACAGCTGCCTGCTCGCCTATCTCCTGCACATACCTCCGCACATAGTGCTCCAATCCAGCAGCCACGTGCCTTGTCGGGTGACCGGCCATGTCCCCTCATCCGTGTATGGCTGCCTTCTCAGCGGATGTCTTGGGAGTAGGCCACAGCTCTTCTAGATATCGTGGCCTCTGGTTCTGTGGTTGGAGCTTGGAGTCTCCTTGCCACATTCAGGGCTGGGTCCCTGGTGCTCACCCTGCCATTCCGCTTTACTTCAGATTCGGGCGCATGGGTGGATTGATCACTGCCTGCTCCCCTAGGGCTCCCTATGTCTCTCTGCAGTCCGTTGTCCTGGAATGAACCTCATCGCTGCTCAAGTCCTCCGGGTCCTTCTCTACAGCTTACTCCGCCAACCTTTTTCTCCTACTGGGCTCTCACTTCCTGTGGTGTTCCTTTCCTACTTCCTGACTGTTCCTTGCTAACTTCCCACCCACCACCTTTCTCTCCCACTGACTGCCTGAGCCGTCCCACTGACTGGGTTCCCTGGGACCGGGTGTGTTGGGTGTGTTTGTGGGTGACTGGACTTACCAACCTGGTTACTGCAGATGGGGATACCACACCGGTGGATTGGGTGCAATACCCCTCTGTGGCGATCAGACAGCAGGGACGCCACACTTGGACCACTGATTCTTTGCGATAATGGACTTTGAGTTTTCATTGACTGTAAGCCATAGTCATCAACATTAACAGAAATAAACACTTGAAATAGATCACTCTGTAATGACTCTATATAATATACGTGTTTCACTTTATGTACTGAATTACTGAAATAAATGAACCTTTTGATGATACTCTAATTTATTGAGATGCACCGGTATATGTTTATATATAAAGATGTTTAACTTAAGCAGTACCGTAAGTCATTTTCTGATGATACATTTTCTTTACCGTATTCTGACCCTGATGATAGTGATATTGGAAACAATCTGCTGAGTGCATGTGTCTATGTGAATGAGCCGCACATGTCAGATCACGTATACTTGCAAATACCAGAATTATGAATACAATGTTTTCCTGTAATAAATGACCTTTACAAGACAGGTCTTGTTTTTATTACCCCGACTTCCTAAAATTCCCTGTCTTGGCACAATAACATACACTTGCTCATAAATCATCCAGTCCTTTCATGAGATTGGCCTGTGTTGCTGATCACTCAGGATTCTCGGCACTTGCCAGCAGCTGTCACTCAATCAAGTAATCAGGTGAAAGGTTGGAAATGAGAGCAGACGTGATCAATCTGCCCATTCAGAATTAATATACCGTAATATAATAAATTAAACAAAATATGTAAATTCTGAAATATTCCAATGCAGAGAACAGAATCACAATTATTAAATTTCAAAGAAGACAGAAAAATGTTGGAGCGGGATGTTGTGTTCAGGATATCAAGTGCTACTGACTGCAGCAACAATGGAGAATACATTTTGTTTGCCTATTTTTTGGGCCTGGGTGAAAGTAAGCTTTGTTTCATCCCTAAAGGTAATTTTGAAAAATGAGACTAATGGATCTTGGTATACTACCTCAGTGTGATTTCTGTGGAAAAGTTTTGTTTGTCACTAAACCGGTAATGATGGCTTAGGGTACCATTACTGTGAGGGGGCGGGAGCTTGATGAGGCTCGTGACCTTCTTTCAGAGCTGGATGTGGCACGTGACCCTCTCTCAGAGCTGAATGTGGCTTGTTACCCTCTCAGAGCTGGACATCGCTTGTGACCTTCTCTCAGAGCTGGATGTGGCTCGCAACCCTCTCTCAGAGCTGAACGCGGCTTATGGCCATCTCTCAGAGCTGAATGTGCCTCGTAACTCTCTCTCAGAGCTGAATGTGGCTCGTGACCCTCTCTCAGAGCTGAAAGTGGCTTGTGACTCTCTCTAAGAGTTAAATGTGGCTCGTGACCCTCTCTCAGTGCTGAATGTGGCTCGTGACCCTCTCTCAGAGTTATTTGTGGCCATCTCTCAGAGCTGAATGTGCCTCGTAACTCTCTCTCAGAGCTGAATATGGCTCGTGACCCTCTCTCAGAGCTGAATGTGGCTCGTGACCCTCTCTCAGAGCTGAAAATGGCTTGTGACTCTCTCTAAGAGTTAAATGTGGCTCGTGACCCTCTCTCAGTACTGGATGTGGCTTGTTACCCTCTCAGAGCTGGACATCGCTTGTGATCTTCTCTCAGAGCTGAATGTGGCTCGCAATCCTCTCTCAGAGCTGAATGCGGCTTACGGCCATCTCTCAGACCTGAATGTGGCTCGTGACCCTCTCTCAGACCTGAATGTGGCTCGTAACTCTCTCTCAGAGCTGAATGTGGCTCGTGACCCTCTCTCAGAGCTGCTTGGGGCTCTCAAGGTCAGAATACTTGGAGATCTCTTCCTTACTCAAACTAGAAGCCAAAAATGTAATATTATGTAATAATTGTGGGTTTTACAACTAGAACAAGCTCCACAAAGAGATATACTAGATCACCCCATGATGAGTGGATGTCACATTTGATAGAAACGGCTCATTTTTGTGCTACGAAAGTGCTATTGTAAGAGCCCTGGTAATGGGGCTATCCCGTTTTCTGCTATCCACCCCCACACAGCGTCCACAGGCAATAGAATGACCACAGACAACAGGTCTTGGGTATAACAGCTGCTTTACTTCAGCAGAACGGGGAGATATAACCGGGAGTAAATAATGAATAGTCTTTCATGGATTGTCCACGGCAAATACACTTTACGCTTGGATGCTGAGATGGAATTGGGGTCTGGAGCTTTAAGAGCACAGGTCAGAGTCTTTTGACAGTTTGTAGAGGAAGGTAGATGCAGATGAAATGTTACAGACCTGTATTCCTGGATTAGCTCACCAGTTAGTGGTGGCCCGGGCAAAAATACTTTTAGGTGAATACAGAAAGTAGCGGTGGATCCAGCCAGAAAGACTTAGCATGATGTCTGCACAGATGAGAGAGGGATCTGAGGCTCTTTGGCCTGCAGGAAATCTTGTAGTTGATACAGCCTTCACGTGTGTTCTCTTCTCTCTGGAGGCCTGGCAAGGACTGAGGGGAATTCCAGACAGGCCAGAGCCAACCTGGACACAGCGCCTCCTATAGACCATGTGATGGGAACTGGCCAATAGGACACTGAATTCACATCTCAGCTCCATACAAAATGAAATAATTACAAGTGATTTTAGATGATTCTATGATACCGCAAATGAGATTTACAGTATTTTACTAAAACCCATTGTAATGAGGGATCCCTGATAATTGGATATTGTTCTTAAAGCTCACTAATACTCACGGGATGGGATTCAAGAAGTGAGCTGTAGTGTACAGAAGCTACTCACGGTCCAGGGATACTTAAAAGGACAGACATTATCTGGACCGGGTCACTACACTATCGCTGTATGGTAAATTGGACTGAACTTTCCTAAGTAAAGATCAAAAAGCCACAGGTCTCGTTTTCTATCCAACCCGAACTAGTAACTTGATCCTGCATAGGGACAAATACTAAATAGTAGTAAACAACCTATTTCAACCCATATGGGCAGTGAATTCTTTCAAAATCATCAATATGATCACTTTTCCTGCATTGTGATAATTTCCTTGTGATTGGAAGACAGAAGTGCCATGGATTTTTTGGGGAGTAGTTTTGGAAAACCTAATGGTGGGTTTACACGTCCCGATATCGGGACGATATCGGGACCAACGACGAGGGGGCGCGCTTTTTGAGCGCGCTATTCCCGCTATCGCATTGCCGGTTTAGACAGCCCGATATCGGGATACAACGTCCCGACGATGTGTACGCCCCCAACCCAGGAACGACCAGTTAACATGGGAGTGAATGGGTGACGTGGGCGTACACATCGTAGTTGGGCTGTCACACGGGACGATGCGGCTACAACGGCCATCCGATATTGAGCGGTTGAATAGCACGCTCATTCAACCCCGATATCGTTTTGGCATCGTTCCAGCATCGCATTGTATGTTCAAACCGTACAACGCGCGAACGATATCGGGTCCAACTCCCGAACCACGTGACTTTTAGTCGGAGTTGGACGCCGATATCGTGACGTGTAAACCCACCATAAAAGAAAAAGATCCACATTACGAGCATTTACTCCCACTTATAGGTTGTGTCATTCTTATTCGAGTAAATGGGGGAAGGCTATAATACTAGACACAGCCTGCGCATAAAAGTGACACTGTTAGTGCAAAAAAACACCCAAAAAATGAGTCCATTTTCTAGTTTTCTACAACTCCTTTAACGCTGAGATGTTAATGGTGACTCATCTAGGCGCCGATACATTAATGTTGTAATATTTGCTCAGTCATAGTGGTGTTGGTCTAGTGGCTTGGAACTTGGGCTTGTGGTATAACAATAATTCCCAGCGCTTCCTGTAGTAAGACACACGCGGCCATTTATCCATTTATTTGCCGACATAACATATGTAATTATGACAACTGAACCACAGCCTCCTTCCCCGGTGAAGCCGTGACTGCCGTACAATGCAGTCATGTTCCTTCGCATCTGGTTAAGGTTGAGCGATGTTTATTTAAACCAGTTTCAGGATATCCAGACGGGCTCGGAGGCTTCACACGTACATGTCAGCATTTCTCTGAGAGGACCCAGCCGAATTAGATACGGAATTGAGCTCGCGGTGATGTCGTGTTTTGTTGAATGAGGCCCCAGCATTGGGAAGATGTCAAAAATAACATTTCGGAATACTGCACAAGTCCAGGTTTGTTCAGGATCCCTACAAGAAACCTGGATTCAACCACATCCTTCCCTTAAGAAAATACCATCAAAACTAAATGACGGTTCTTGGCAGCTAAAAGTTAATTTTGTGTTTGAGGCAAATTCTCTTACAAGGATGTGTGTCATAGTCCATCATATTAAATACTGAATAAACCTCCTGATGCTGGAGGAACTTGTTCTGTAATTAAAGAACCATTGTATGGAATTGGGATAGAAGATCCATTGTAGAGACCTGCTCCATAGATCATGCTGACAACAAAAGGTGACAGTGAATAGAGTAGTCAGCCTTTTGTGTAGGTCAATGCCACAGACCAGATCACGACCTATGAAGAAAGGACTGAGATTCTCCTTTATTTGGCCTGGATGCATTGGATTTGCAGACATTAAATTGGGTTCTCCATGATTTTTCATAAAGCTGCCACTTTTTGCTATGGGCTGAGATGGGTACCACAACTCAGCCCCATTGACCGGTCTAAGACTGAGCTGTAATACTGGACACTACCTGTGGACAGGAGGGGCAGGATTTCTGAAACAGAAACTATATAAGACTTAGAACAGATCTGCCGCCAGATTTCACAATACAAACTGCATTCATTATTGCACAAATCTTAGTTTCACTAGCATGTTTACCTTGGCGAGGCTGGTATACCTACTTTGAAATTCCTTTTCAGAATGGCTGTAATCTGCTTGACAAAATGCTCAGTTCATGGGTGCATTCCCATTTGCGTATGACTCGTTGCATCTCGGCCACCCGCTCCCTATACAGAAATACATGCAGCTGCAAGCTCCTGTCCAGGGAGCGAGTGGCCACACCAGGTGATGCCGCTGCGAGACGCGGCGAGTCATACACAAGTGTGAACGCACCCTAAACGTGTCCAACTATAGAATGAAATAGCTCACAACTCCAAGTGTATCTAGTCTCTGCCCACATCCCAATTGACAGCTGCAGCTTATACTGAACAGGGTGAGATCACTCCCAGGTCGTCCACTGAGTGATCACAGTCATTGCTCACGGCACAGCTCACTATACTGCGAGCAACAACGTTAAGTACACCCCAGCAATCTGATTGACAGCAGTCTATACTGAGCATCTATTCAGTGTGAGCTATGAATCAAAGATCCGTGGTGTGCTTTTAGCCATCATTTGCAATATAGTGAGTGATGACTATAATCAACTTTGTTCACACTCCTATGACTGAAAGCCAGTGCCTCCCGGTAGGGAATATAAATTAAAAAAAAGCACTTGCTTTTTATTTTTATTTATAGCAGAGTATTTTTAGATGTTATTATATTGTTTTTCTGTGTTTTAGTTTTTCGGTGGTGTGAACACTGTTTTACAGACCTGTTCACTTTGTGCCTTGGCTCAGCTGTATGTATCTATTTAGTCTATTGTTAAGTAAGATACGGAGTGCCCTACCCTTTCCTTACTGATCCAAGCGCATAAAGTGCTGTATGCTGTGCTGTGCCCATTATGGGACTTGGACCCTTCTGCACCCTGAATCCATTGAGATTTTTATATACAGGATCAGGTTTTAAATAAGGTAGGTTACGGACCGTTCTGATATGGGTCACCTTAATGGCGGTAGAACAGCCTTGTATACATTTTTTGCAAAAAAACATTAACTAAGTACCCTGTTATTAATATTTTTCTCACTAGAACTTGCTTTTAAAGAGAACCAACCACCCCAAATGACCCCCCCGGACTGTTAATAAGGGTCCCTACACCCAGCACACACATTTGCTGCAAGCTTTTTTGCTAAAAAAACTGTTTTGTATAAGTGAAGATATACCTTTGTAAAGTTTATAACATAAGGACGACTGGGCGTAACTTAGCTTGTTATCCAGCCGAGTTGCAGCTGCCAGTCATCCTCCTCTCTCCCATCGCAGCAGTGAAGTCCAGCCCTTTCTCCTAGTCACAGGCTGGTGCACGGGATCTCATGCCCGTGCACATGTCATCAGCTAGAGCCGGGTCACGAGCGCACGCTCTGACTTCCACAGCTGAGCGCAGGAAGTCAGAGCGTGTGCTCGCGACCCGGCTGTAGCTGATGACGTGTGCACGGGCATGAGATCCCGTGCACCAGCCTGTGACTAGGAGAAAGGGCTGGACTTCACTGCTGCGATGGGAGAGAGGAGGATGACTGGCAGCTGCAACTCGGCTGGATAACAAGCTAAGTTACGCCCAGTCGTCCTTATGTTATAAACTTTACAAAGGTATATCTTCACTTATACAAAACAGGTTTTTTTTAGCAAAAAAGCTTGCAGCAAATGTGTGTGCTGGGTGTAGGGACCCTTATTAACAGTCCGGGGGGTCATTTGGGGTGGTTGGTTCCCTTTAACTTTTATTTTTTATAGCAGAGTATTTTTAGATGTTGTTATACTGTTTTTCTGTGATTTAGTTTTTTGGTGGTGTGAATACGGTCTTACAGACCTGTTCACTTTGTGCCTTGACTCAGCTGTATGTACCAGTAGGAAATAAGTTAATTTTCTCCCAGTAGCTGCACATTCACTTGACAGCCTTGTAACGCTGACCGGCATATCTGAAAATATAAATATTTTTTTTCCAAGATGGCAGGTTCCCTTTAACACAGTTACAATTAAAGGAGGGAGAGAGCTGCTACATTTAGCATTTGGTCACATAACTGGTCTTATGGCTGTTGCAGATCTAACTGTGAAATACTGACAGTGACTTCTACACACTGTAGACCTTAATAAATCTGAAAAATAAATAGGATTATAATTTGAGCATAAGAGCATGTTCATACTGGCAAATAAAACATGAGATAAAAATAAAAAGAGCATATTCCCTGCTGTAAATAAATAAGCAAAAACAATAGTGCATATAAATAAATAACATGGGTATTGAGCAAACACTGTTTTTGATCAAAAAAGGATAAAATCCATCCCTCAGCTACAAGGTTTACCCCAATTGAGACGTCCTACATCTCTGATATTAAAACCTTTACCATGTGTCAGGACAGACCTCAATGTGAATAAGGACAGAAATGCACAGAGTCCCGACTATGGACACCCAACCACTGGAAACTATATAAATGAAATGCCCAGCTCAGAAAAAGGGCGCCATGCCCTGTTTGTGCTAAATACAAGCGACTAAACAAATGCAAAAAAATGAGCCAGAGCATACTTGGCATTTATGTCAAGTATAAATAAGAGCATGTTCACACTGGCCATTAAACAAACAAAACGTAAGATAAAAATAAAATGAGCATATACCCTGCTATAAATAAATGAACAAAAAACATACATAGGGTACTTAGTAAACACTGTTCTTGATTTAAAAAAGTGTCAAATCCAACCCACAGTGACAAGGTGTCCCCAATCAGGACTGTCCTACACTCTGCGTTACCATGTGTCAGAACAGACCTCATTGTGAATAAGGACAGAGAGGCACCAGGTGCCGACTATTGGCACCCCATCATGGGAAGCTACCGTATGTACTCGTGTATAAGCCGACCCGTGTATAAGCCGACCCCCCTACTTTTGCCCCCAAAACCTGGGAAAACCTATTGACTCGTGTATAAGCCGAGGGTGGACCCCAGCACAGGTATACAGCCCCCAGCAGTGTGGTATACAGGCCCCCCCCAGTGGTATACAGCAGCCTCCCCAGTGGTAGTATACCCAGTGGTAGTATACAGCAGCCTCCCCAGTGGTAGTATACAGGCCCTAGCAGTATTACAGCAGCCTCCCCAGTGGTATATACAGGCCCCAGCAGTATTACAGCAGCCTCCCCAGTGGTATATGCAGGCCCCAGCAGTATATACAGCAGCCCCAGTGGTATAAATCAGCCTCCCCAGTGGTATATACAGGCCCCAGCAGTATTACAGATGCCTCCCCATTGGTATATACAGGCCCCAGCAGTGTATACAGCAGCCCCAGTGGTATAAATCAGCCTCCCCAGTGGTATATACAGGCCCCAGCAGTATTACAGCAGCCTCCCCAGTGGTATATACAGGCCCCAGCAGCATATACAGCAGCCCCAGTGGTATATAACCCCCCCCCCCACCCATCAGTGATATACAAGGCCCCAGCAGCATATACAGCAGCCCCAGTGGTATACAGCCCCCCCCATCAGTGGTATACAGGGCCCCAGCTGTGTATACAGCAGCCCCAGTGGTATACAGCCCCCCCCCATCAGTGGTATACAGGGCCCCAGCTGTGTATACAGCAGCCCCAGCTGTATACAGCGGTACCCAGTGGTATACAGCTAATCAGTGGTATACAGGGCCCCAGCTGTGTATACAGCAGCCCCAGCTGTATACAGCGGTACCCAGTGGTATACAGCCCCCCCCCGTGGTATACAGGGCCCCCCCTTGCTTGTGGCACACCTGTAAAGGAAGACCTCATTATACTTATTGTGTCGCTGCCGCCGCCGCCGCTCTGTCACCGCCACCGTGCTCCTCCAGGTCTTCAAACTTCCTCCTCCGGTGCACAGACAATGACGTAATTTCCTGTGCGACGGAGAAGGAAGCATGAAGACCCGGAATAGCGCGGTGGCGGTGACAGAGCGGCGGCGGCAGCAGCGATACGATAAGTATAATGATGTCTTCCTTTACAGGTGTGCCACAAGCAAGGGGGGGGCCCTGTATACTACGGGGGGGGGTCTGTATACCACTGGGTACCACTGTATGACTCGTGTATAAGCCGAGGGGGACTTTTCAGCACATTTTTTGTGCTGAAAAACTCGGCTTATACACGAGTATATATGGTATATAAATGAAATGCAGGACCGGCACTCTAATTGTTCAAAAGAAGTTTATTGTTTCAAGTAAAAAACAATTTGGTGTGGTATCGCCGCTATATTGATGACTGATACATCATATGGAATGGTTCGGAGGCGGGCATTCCACTCTTCATGAACTATGTCAATGACAATCAATATGGTCCTAAATTTACCTAACACTGAGCGGATAACAGCTATACTTGATAATAATATAGACGTTTTTGATAAGCTATGGAGGGATTGGACATTGTTCATAGAAAATTTCAAATGGTAGGATTAATTGTATTTGCTGTCTTAACCTAATGGATCATTTTATCATGTTTGGCGATTTCCGACCTGTTGGACTCTATGGGTTTTGCCAACCTCGAATTGCATAGAGTCGACATAATAGTAAGCCAATGACATTCCTATTTGAATTTTCAACTATTTCATTTGCAATCCTTATCCTTTACTTGTCATGCTTTGAAATGCCTTGAGGTCTCATAATTTCTCTGAATAATTTGTTGGAGTGTTTGTTTATCTTTGTTATAAATGTTAAAATGTAATAAAAATAAAGTTGAACAAAAAAAAAAATTACCTACCACCGGAACAAGAAGTTTGTGAATTTTCTTGATCTGACCATTATGTGTGATTATGCCACTGGAATTATTTCCACCCATACATTTCTTTATGCCCTTGGCCTAGGACAACTCATAAAGTCTCATGAATTCCACCACCACTTGTACCCTGACGACACTCAGATCTACCTCTCTGGCCCAGACATCACCTCTCTGCTGTCCAGAATCCCAGAGTGTCTATCAGCCATATCCTCCTTCTTCTCTCACTTCCTTAAACTAAATGTAGACAAAACTGAAATCATCATCTTTCACCCATCTTGTGCACCTCCCTTACCTGATCTATCACAATAAATGATATCACACTTTGCCCTGTACCTGAAATCCGCTGCCTGAGAGTAACCCTTGACTCTGCCCTGTCCTTCAAACCACACATTCAAGCTCTCGCCACCTCCTGCCACCTCCAACTCAAAAATATTTCCAGAATCCATCTCTTCCTCAATCTTCAATCTACTAAACTACTAGTGCACTCCTCATCATCTCCTGTGTCGACTACTGCAACCTCCTCCTCTGTGGTCTCCCTGCTAACACTCTTGCACCTCTCCAATCTGTCCTTAACTCTGCTGCCCAACTAATCAACCTCTCTCTTCGCTGTTCCTCACTCTTCTCCCTCTGCAAATCCCTCCACTGGCTCCATTTTCCCCAGCGTATCCAATTCAACTAATAACATTGACTTACAAAGCCGTCCACAATCTGTTCCCCCATATATCTCTGAACTAATCTCCCGATATCATCCAACTCTTAATCTTTGATCCTCCCAAGACCTCCTCCTTTCCTCCACACTTGTACGTTGCTCATCTAATCGCCTGCAAGACTTCGCCCAAGTATCCACCATCCTCTGGAACTCTGCAGCTCAAAACGTCTGACTATCCCCTACACTCAGAACCTTCAAGCGGAACCTGAAAACTCATCTCTTCAGAACAGCATACAGCCTACAATGACCACGGTGCCACCTCACCACCACTGGACACGACTCTCCACCACCATGCCAAGCAGACCCAACCTACTGTCTCTCTCCCATTGCCCTGTAGAATGTAAGCCCGCAAGGGCAGAGTCCTCTCTCCCCTCTGTACAGTCTGTCACTGTTAGTGTGTTCATTGTATTTTTAACCTGTTTGTACACGTATTCCTTTCTCATGTAACATATATACCATAAAGAAATTAGTGACAATACCATCCTGATGGCCAAATTGTTCTATTCACGTAATACAACTATGGGTATTCCAGTGGGAGAGATGACGAGAGCTGCAGAAATTGCTCTAGTCGGGAACTCTATGCAGACGAGGAAAAAAGGACTTTTTCCAGGCTGAAGACTGTTGATACTTAACAAGGTCTAGCAATAAGGTAGCCAACTTACATAGACAGATCTCCTTAAATACAAGAAGAGGAATCATGGGTTACATTGTAATCGACCTGTTTTTGTAACTCTGTTTAGTCAGCAATTTTCTGCTATAAAAAGCATTGTTCAAAGATTTTTGCCAATTCTTTTTCAGGACGAGAAATGACATGTCCTTGTACGTGACAGTCTCATCTTTTCAGCTGAAAGAGCCTCTACCATTGGAAGCACGCTGTCTCCGAGCCTGGTCAGGTACAACAATAACACTTCAGAATCTACTTGGTTACACAATGTGGGAGTGTATAAATGTGGACAGAGCAGATAGATATGGCCCCCCATCCTTGTATATATCCTGGATATGGCTCCCTATTCTGGTATATAGCCCCCCCCATCCTGGTGCACACAAAAGAAATAAACAATTTAATTCACCTTATCATTGCTTCCCTGCAGCACTGCAGCATCCTCCTGTCTTGTGCTGGCTTCTGATCATGCGAGAGGCTTGCAGTGATGACATCACTTTCCTGCACCACTCACATGATCAGATGCCGGCACAAGACAGGAGGATGCCATGGTGTTGCAGGGGAGCGATGATAAGGTGAGTTAAAAAGTTTATTTTGTTTGTGTGCGCCAGGGTAGGGGGCTGCAGCTGGTGATCATGTGGGTTGGCTACTTAAGGTAATTTAATATTTGTGCTCCCCCGCCACTTCTCAGTACCAGCTTCAGTGCTGAGAGGTGATGGAAAGGGGGATGCAGTGAATATTACATTAGCTTAAACAGCAGGACCACGTGATCATGAGCCGCAGCTGCAATCTGCTCTAGCCTCTGGTCCCGCCCCAGAGCTGCTCACCCACCACAACACAGCACATTGACTTGAGAATGAGCACCAGGGGCTTTTTCAGCATAAAAATAGTGTGCTGGAAGACTTGGGTTATACTCGAGTATATACGGTATGTATTTTCTTCATTATTTTTGAGATGTCTGTATTGAAGTGCAGTACTAATTAGTCAAATTGTTTCCACCTATCGGTTTTAAAAGCTTCAGCTACAGCATAGACTGTAGTCATTGTAGTCATTGAATAATGTCCATATCAGACAGAATTGCGTTGCCCCTTCCCCCTTTTTCCACCTCTGTTCCTTGTTATGCCCGTATTGTCTTCTTTGCCTATGTGGTCTCTGTTTTTTACTTGAAGCAATAAACTTCTTACCTTTTAGACAATTGGAGCGCCAGTACTACTTTTCTCTGGATACTTGTGGTGGGCTTTGGGCTGGAACGGGTGAGCTGGAGACACTACTTCCGGAACAGTATATAAATGAAATAAGCAGCTCAGTAAAAGGGGGCAATGCCCTGTTTGTACTGAATACAAAGGATTAAAGCAAATCCCAAAAATGAGCCAGAGTATAAATTGGTATACCTGCAAAGACTTTGTACTCTAGAGCTGGAATTTTTTTCTCGGAAGAGAGAGATTTTCCTAAAATTAGGCTGTGGAAGGTATATGTATAAATATGTATGTGTGTAGTGGTGATCAAACGAAGGAAGGAAATTCTCCATCTTCGTTTCATCATAGCACAGCACATAGCTCTCAGTAAGCACTTTTCATTTTTTTTTTGTGGCTTTAGATGTTTTTTTTAAGTAGTCGCGAAGTATAAAGACTGTTTCCAAAACTGGTGCCAGCTGTATGAAGGCATCGGCCCTGCACATTGCTCCGTCTCGGGCTGCGGCACATCGCCTCTTTATATACTGCTGCAATCTGATCAGCTAAGGTTTGATCCTCCGCCACCCACCAGAGGATATTACTAAGTTTTTATACTTTGTGTGTGAGATTTATGAGCTCTGATTTTTCAGACTTGGTCTGGAAACCTGTTAACGATCCTTTACTATAAAGAAAACATTGAGATTTGCTGACAAGGTGTAATGGGCAGGAGAATGTGCACTGTGTGCCGCCGAGAGGAAGTGGCTTTGTGCTTTCAGCAGCTGTTCTGAAAGAATTGCTAAATGGCTCCAGTCCCAATTTTAGTTTGGAAAAGACCCTGGGGCATTAAGCGGATAAATTATTCTGTGGATCCTGCTGTAAAAGCAAAGAGATTGTCTATTTATGAAAATGTAAGTGTTGTGTAATGACAGTATGAATATCTCCTTAGCAGAGGCGTAGCAAGGGGTTCAGCTGAGGGGGGCCGCGAAACACATCTGAGTGGGTTCCTAACCTAGGTACAAGTACAGCAGTGCACCCTAATAATAGTGGGTAAAGGTGAACCTCAGCAGATGACCATGCTATAGCGTGCTCACAGGATGGTAGTCGTGGGCCAGGAAGATGTATTCAATGCAAGCATGATACATGAAAGAGGAGATCCTGGCTGGGTGTATGGACTTGTGTCGTGGGGGCCCTTGTAGGTCGCATGATGCTGTTCACCTTGGCTGATCAGGATCAGATGGTAACCAGTTTGCTGAAGGAGCCCACTAGTTCTATAAAAATGTTTCTTTACTGAACAACCATTTTATGGCAACTATAAACGGTACATGAGATAGTGGGTACTTAACGTCTCACATGCTTCTTCATCTACATAAACAGTCCCTCTACTTCTTCCATCTCACTTGTTTCTGTCCTCACTAGTCCAGCTTGTTTCACTACCACCCTGCTCAACATCACACAGTCCACAGTACAGTCCGTGAGAGTCATTCTTTCCCACCTCTGGTTCTGCATCTTGCTCTCCTGGTGAAGGGGCATCATTGCCAACATGGCCAGAATTTAGTTTCAACCTCTCAGACGCTTAGGGGACTACCACCTGGAGCACTAACTTTGTCTCTCGTATTGTCCCATCACTGCTGAACGTCCTACTTAAGGAATAAAAAATAACCCAAGCTCTGAACATCTCACAGACCATTGTACAATCTATCATTTAAAAAAGGAAGGAGTGTGGCACAACTATCAAGCTATGGCCATCCATCTAACTGACATCCCAAGCAGGGAGAGCACTAATTAGAGAAGCAGCCGAGAGGCCCATGGCCACTCTGGAGGAGCTGTAGAGATCCACAGCTCAGATGGAAAAATCTGTCCACAGGATGACTAGTCACATACTCCACAAATCTGGCCTTTATGGAATAGTGGCAGGAAGAAAACCATTTTTGGAAGCAAAGCCATAAGAAGACCAATTTGCAATTTGCAAAAGCCATACAGTGGACAGAACTAACACGTGGCAGACGGTGCCCTGGTCAAATGAGTCCAAAGTAGAATGTTTTACTGTAAATGAAAATGCTACGTGTGGCAAAAACCTAACTAACAAATGGTGGTGGTAGCATCAAACTGTTTGGGAGGCTTTAGTTCAGTAGGGACAGGGAAGCTGGTCAGAGTTGGTGGAAAGTAGGATGGAGCTAAATACAGGGCAATCCTGGAGGACAACCTGTTAGAGACTGCATTAGCCTTGAGACTTGGGAGTAGGTTCAGCTTCCAGCAGGACAATGATTCTAAACATCCTGCCAGAGCTATAAAGGTACCTTTACACGCCGCAACTTTTGTCGGCGATCGGAGGCAACCGAATGTGCGTGTGCACGTTTTTCACGGTTGCCTCCGAAAGCTGAAGGCGCATTCACAAGCCGCAGTTGCGCCCTCAACCTAAAGTAATGTGTCGTCCCGGAAGTTCCCACACCAACATTGGGAAACATCCGGTTGACTCCTGACGCTGCTTCATCCGCCGCAATCCCTAAAGGAATGTGGGCGTACATGTTCAGCGCCGCAAAAACATAGGCGTGACAGACTTGTGTATTCCGCGCCCCAACCATGCTGATTAGACAACGCAATAGCATCATGATTGCCCAGCCTGCGCAGGAAGGGTGGCTAATACATGACGACATTGCAATTGTGTAGTGTGAATGGACAGCTCTTCAAATATGTCGCCGTGTTAAGGGACAGCCAATGGAAACACAGTAGCCACCACCAATCATCGCTGACGGGGCGCGGTGTCCAGCATGCTGTGGCACGCCTCCAGAAAATCAGTTGGCGACGCCGATTCCATCCCTATCGCCCCTTCACACACCAAAACCAGGGAAATTCACCTTCAGGGTTGCGTCTGGTTTTTGAACAATGCTCTGAAATCGTAACCGGGCGTAACTTTAAAAATCATCACCGGTTTCCACAAATACATGCAGCAATTTCTTATTAGAGGACTAAGGGGTCTGCAATACCAAGACAGGTTATTAAACTTGGGGTTATTTAGCTTGGAAAAACGAAGGCTTAGGGGTGATCTTATAATAATGTATAAATATATGAGGGGACAGTACAGAGACCTTTCTAATGATCTCATTACGCTTAGGCCTGAGACGGGGACAAGGGAGCATCCTCTACGTCTGGAGGGAAGAAGGTTTAATCATAATCAC